>PVJH01018576.1:17526-44844 GCA_004026705.1 Nesogale talazaci | reverse complement strand
GGTCAAGGCCCACTTCCTATCTCCAGGACATCTGCTAATTAGCAACCCACATTGGAAAGCCAGGTGGCAAGGAGGGCCTAGTTAACCTTTGCGGTTTCGGAGAAGAGGAAGGAAGAAAAATGAGATAAAAAGAACAATGGTAATGGTTATCAGCTGAAGACCTCCTAGGTGGCAGGCACTATGAAGAAGTCTTTATGCATCTATTATTTTTAATTCTTTAACAGTTCTAAAATAGATTATGGCCCATGATTAAATGAACTCTATTGAGCCATGTCTCTATTTTAAACAAAACAAATGATGGACATTTTATAAACAATAAAAAAATAAATGGGTAGGGTTATTTACCCCAGACAAGTGTTCAGAGACCTAGTGCTTGTCCAACAGAGGGGACAGCAAAGCTCCTCTTTCTCCTGTGGACTGCTCCTGGTCCACAGAAATCCTTCGGTCCACACTGCAAACTGTCAGCATTGGAGACTCCCACAGAAGAAAGTTCATATACTTCAAAGCCTGGTGATCTAATTTTAGGCCTACCATGTCCAAGTAAGCAATTCTAAAAATAAGTGTTAAGATATTTTCCCAAGTATTGTGCATTTTTTGAATGGGTGTGATTAAAAAGATCTTGAGTCTATGACATGGCAATAGGCATTTCATTTAGCAAATTTTAGTTCCCGTTCCTCTTCTACTCTACTAATGTCTACTTTAGAGAAAGACAGAGATCTTTCATTCTCTTTCCAGAGAATCAGCACTTTAATAAATGATTCTCAGAAATTAGTCTGAAGAATCAAAAGGGAATTAGAGAAAATATTTTTTCAAATTATCTCTTAAGTATCTCTGTTAGGCTAGGTCAACCAGAAAGACAAATCCAGAGGCACTGATATGGGAATAAGAGAGAACTTTATATGAAATAGCAATTTTACATTAAAAAACAGTTCAGCCCATTCCAGGTTAAGTCCATAAATCCAATATTAGCCCATAGTCCATTACTAGTCTCTAAATTCTTCTTCAGACTCACACAGCACATACAACAGATGGCGAATGCAGGAAGATCACAGGCCAATGGGTGGAAAGTCTTGTAGATCCAGTGGCAGTGAAAGCATCTTAACGCTGGCTTGGATTTCCACATGACTCCTCCAGCTCCAGGGCTCCAGCATAGTTCTCTGTGTCTTGTCATGAGGAATATGAAGCAGAGAGTGTCTGTGTCCCACCTCCACTGAGTTATTTGTCTCTCTCTCTCTCTCTCTGTAGCACCTCAAATGAGGTCATCAAGCAGTGACCTGATTGACAGGTTAAACTCGAACCCTTAACTCTTAATAGTTTCAGGATGGCACCAGATTATATACCTACCATGGTATCTAGTATCAAGAATATAAAAAGAACTCTTAATTACAGTTCAGCCACACAAAGACACATAGCTCAATTAACAACTGTGCAAGGGACTTGAATAGACATGCCTTTAAAGAAGACATGCATATATGCAAAGAACAAATGAAAAGATACTAAATATCATTAACTGTTGGGGAAATGCAAATCAAAACATCAATGTGATACAACTTCACAGTTATTAGGTTTAAAGACCACCACCACCACCACCACTACTAGTCCAGAAAATAACAAGGATTGGCAAGGATATGGCATAAATGGAGCCCTCGTGTTTTGCTGGGAGAAATATAAAATGGTACAGTTGCTGTGGGAAAAGTTAGATGGTTCATCAAAAAGTGAATCATAGAATGATCAGATGAGCCAGGAATTCCCTTCACAGGGATAGAATCAAAAGTAAAACAAGTAGGAAGGCTGAACATTGTAAACAAATGCTCATTGCAACCCGATTCACCATAGCCAAGAGATAGAAATAACCCAAATATTTATCAGCAGAGGAAGAGAAAATAGCCTGTGCAAACAATGGGATATTGTTGCTGGGAGGCACCATTGACTCCCATGAACAACACAACAACACATTGCCTGCTCCTGCGCCGCCTTCACAATGGTTATTATCCGCGAGTCCACTGTTGCAGCTACTTCTTTCAATGCCATTGAGGATCTTTCTCGTTTTTTTTGCTCACTCCTCCAATATTTCAAGAAGTAGCATACGAACAAGAACTGATGTTATTGGAGGAAGAAGTCCAAGCTGCAACGAAGGGATCAATGAAAAACAGACTCCAGGAATTGACGGAATACCAATGGAAGTGTTTCGACAAGCTGCTGAAGCACTGAAAGCACTTGTTTATCTGTGCTAGTAAGTGTTGGAGACTTGGTCAGCTGACTTGAAGAGATCTCTCTTTGTACTTACTCCACAGAAAGGTGGCCCCGCAGAATGCCCATATCATCAATATAACAGGCAAGAAAAGTTTGCTGATGATCCTCCAACAGGGGTTGCAGCTGTGCATTGACAGGGAGCTGCTAGCAGTTCAGGCTCGATTCACAAATAGATGCTGTCTTGGGATATCATGGCTGATGTCAGACTTATCCAGCTCAAAGCAGAGAATACTTGTGTTTTATTGACTATGCCAAAGCTTTCAACTGTGTGGACCATAATAAACTATGGCTAACCTTGAGAAAAAAGGAACTTTCAGAATACCTGATGGCGCTCTTGAAGAACTCTTACATGAATCAAGAGACAGTTGTAAGAACAGAACAAGGAAGGCTGCATGGTTTAAAATCAAGAAAGGCATGCATCAGGATCATGTCCTCTCACCACATTTAGTCCATCGGCATGCTGAACAAATCACCAGAGAAGCTGGCTTATGTGAAGAAGAAAATGGCATCAGGATTGGAGGAATGCGTATTTATGACCTGTGATTGCAAATGATACCACCTTGCTTGCTAAAACTGAGGAGGACTTGAAGCACTTGCGGATGACTATCAAGGAGTGCAGCCTACATTATGGATTACAGCTCAATGTAAAGAAGACCAACATTCTGATAAATGGACCGATAGACAGCATCATCATACATAGCGAAAAGTTTGAAGTTGTCATGGGTTTTGTCTTGCTGGGATCCACAATCAGTGCTCATGGAAGGAGTAGTTAAAAGAACAAAAGCTGAGTTGTGTTAGGCAAACCTCTAGAGCACTGAAAATCAAGGAAGTTATTTTGAGAATTAAGGAGCATCTGATACGTGCCATTGTATTTTTAATTGCCTCATATGCATGTGAAAATTAGTCACTAATAAAGAAGACCTTAGCAGAATCAATGCATTTGAATTGTGGTGCTGGAGAAGATTGTTGAAAGTGCCATGTACGGCATAAAGGACAAACACATCTGTCTTGGAAGTGGAGCCAGAGTGCTCCTTAGAGACAAGGATGGCAAAGACTTCGTCTTACATACTTTGAATATGTTGTCAGGAGAGACCAATCCCTGGAGAAGAAAATCATGTTTGCTAATGAAGAGGGACAGTAAAAAAGAGGAAGGCCTTCAAGGAGAGAACAATACCGCGACTACAACAAAGTGGGTCAAGAATAGGGATAATTGTGAGGGTGGTGCAGGACTGGGCAGTGTTTCATTCTGCTGTGCATAAGCTCCCTATGGGCCAGAACCAACTTGAAGGGACCTAAAAGAACAACAACCATGGACATGTTGTCAGGGAACACTAGCCTTGGGAGAAGGACATCATGCTTGTTGATGAAGAGAGGCAATGAAAAAGAGGAGGGCCCTCAAAAAGGTGGAGGAACATAGTGACTGCAACAATTGGCTGCAACATAAGAACAATTGTTTTTGTTTGTTTGTTTGTTTGGGGGGGCATCATAAGAACAATTGTGTGGAGGGCACAGGACGGGCAGTGTTTAGCTCTGTTGTACATAGGCTCAAAGCTGACACAATGCCACTTAGCAAGTACAACATTCTCCCCACAAACAGGTGCCTGGTGGCATGGTGAATTACACATTTGGCTGCTAACCTCAAGGTCAGCAGTTTGAAACCACCAGTCGCTTCGTGAGAGAAAGATGAGACTTTCTGTTCCCATACAATAGGTACGATCTGGGAAAACCACTGGAGCGATTCTACTCTGTCCTACAGGTTCATTCTGAGTCAGACATGACTTGATGACTGAATTTTATTCTCCCCAGAATGGCTTGATCCATCCTGGAGTTGACCACACTCTTTAGATCATAGGAGAAACCTGGTTCACTCAAGTTGACATAAAACGTAAATATCACAGTAATGTCCTATACCCTACTTTGCTAAGTAGTGTCTGGTATATTCAAGCTTGTTATCAACTACTTAAGGTTCAACTTTCGATTTTTCCCTATCCAGAAGAAAGAAGAATAATGATAATCAAAGACACATAGAAGCAATTAATCTAATGAACCATATGGTTCTCAGTCTCCATGGACCTGAAACTGATCTATCACTCCAAGTTATTCTGAAAGGGCAATTCATGGAAAGAGTGGGAGAAAATTTGTGTCATAGGCATCATGGTAGAAAAATGTGGAACAAAACTCAAAATCATAAGAAGATCAGGTTTTCTGATAGAATAGAGACTAGTTGAACCCCCAAGGGTATAACCCTTAGTCAACCTCAGGTTTGGACTGAACTCACCTTTGTGACTCAATTTTCAGTTAAACAACAAATAAAAGAGAAAATAACATTAGAGAGGTACACATACCTTAGAAAAATCAACCATTCAATATTATCAGGGCAGCATTTACCCAAGGCCCAATTCAGAAGACAAGAGGGGATAAGGACTTAAGGAGAAAGTAAGATACATAATGCAACATTGAAGACATTGCAATCTATGAGTTGAAATAAAATGTATATGTACTGTTGAATGTAAAACTGATGAGCTCTGGAAACCTTTACCCAATCCACAATCACAAATTAAAGGAAAAAGAATGAAAAGATCACAGTCAAGAAACCTTTATTGGGCTGAGACTCAGTGGCGTAGTGGTTGTGCGCGGGACTATGGCCCACTGGGATGAAGGTTCAATTCCAGCTCCATGGAGCAAAGGCTGAGCTTCCTACTCCCACCACCAGAGGGCAGTGATGCCCCCCCCCCAAAAAAAAAGAAACCTTTATAGTGCAGTTCTATTCTGTAACATAGGATTTCTGTGAGCATAAGTTGATTTGATGGTAATGGGTTTGATATACTTCCTTGATATGTCTTAGGTTGTATAAACAGTTGGTATGCCCAGTTACTAAATGTTGGTTATTCGAGTCCATCCAGAGGCACACTAGAAGAAAGATCTGGCAATGAACTTTAGAAAATCAACCTTGAATTCTCTCTTGAGCACAGAGTTTCATTCTGATACACACGAGGTCACCTTGAGCCAGGATGAACTCCATAGTAAATAGAATATGCCAGACCTGGACATATGGACATATGGACATCTTATGTTTATTATTTCATTTCATCTTCACCACAACTGAAGAACTTGTAATAATGACATCCATAAATTAAGTCTTAGAGAAGTTATGAGTCCCAGAGTCCCACATCTCACCATCCTCGAGGGCCCCACTGCTTTTGCTCTTCCCATTGAACCTCGCTGCTCATCCATCAGGGAAGTTATGGCTGTAACCATTAAGTTCGATCAGGGAACTACAGCCAGGGGAGGGTTCCTTGAAGCAGTGAGTTGGGGGAGCTCTATGAATAGCCCTTGAGAAGGCAGCGAGCTAGCAGGCAGCATACTCTGAGAGGTATGGGTAAACAGCTTGGACTGGCAGTAAGGAGAGATGTAAGGGATTAAGTGGAGGCTCATCTCTAAAGGGTAACATCTGAGTTAGCATTACTGAAGGCCACCTTCCTCTGAAGAGGGATAAGACAGAAGAGTGGAAACAGGAACCAAGGAGAAAGCAAGATACATAAGGCAACATTGAAGCCATTGCAATGTTGTGATGTCAATAAAGTACATCTATTTTTCATCTCTACCCAAACCCGGAGTGGATTCTAATCCTACAAGTCCTTTCATTCATCTTCATAGGTCAACTATCTTCTCTGACACTACGACAAGCTACTTCTCAGGTGCATTTGGGAATATTCACGCCTGCAGTTTTTAGCAACCAGAAAATCCTGATGGGAAAGAGATTGCTAACCTGGACATTCAGGTGGTGTGCATGTGGCAAGAGGATCTCCCAGCATGGGTCATCTATCTGGGGGAACGTTCTTCTGCCTATCCTTAAGCTCACATTGTGTTTCAAGTATCAGGGAGGTGTGCCTGCTTTGGTGTCCTTTATTAGCCCTGTTGGTGGTTTTCCCCTCTGTGGCCCTTGTATAAGGTCTTCCAATGTCATTGACTCACATACAAACAAGGAATCGGGAGCAGCATTCCTATGTGGCAGCCTGCTGTTAGGTGACTCGATTTCGCTATCAAGATGGAAAATCTTCAGGGCTGGTTATTTTCCAGAGAGTTGGCCATGTCCCACCCTCTCACCTAATCACCATTAGTAGCTCCTTAAGATGCAATCCAATATTCTTGTGAATGTCACTTTGAAACCAAATCTGGTGTCCCCTGACTTGTTTTAATCTCTTGCCTTAATGTAAGCCTTCTGCCCACAGCTCAGAGCTGACCCAGCACTGGCCTCCTGCTGCTCGAGCTTAAAATGACTTGGCTTGGTAGATGGAATGAAGTAAAAGTGGCAGCTCTTATTTATGGAATGGTCACAGGAACTAAACCTGAAGCTTTTTCCTCAGCAAAGACATTTCTCCCTGTTATTTCTCCATTCTTTTGGGACCTGATTTATTCCTCAAAACAAAGCCACATTTCTACTTTTGCAAGCTCTATTAGATTCTGCTTCTGCACAGTTATCTTGCTTCCCACAATACTAGGTGTATTTGGAATATGATTCCAGCATCCTTTCCTCCAGGTGTCTCCTTTGGTTTCCACCTTTTGGTTTGTAGGTACTGATCTTTTCTCCCCAACCAGATTATCAACGCAGAAGCCCTGGGGGTACAGCGGGTTATGTGTTGGGCTGCTAACCCCCAGGTCGGCTGTTTGAAATCATCAGTTAATCAACAGGAGAAAGATGAGGCTTCTAGTCCTGTGAAGATTGACAGTTTCAGAAAACCTTCAGGCAACCTTTTCTTCTGTCCTATAGGGTGGTTATGAGTCAGTATCAATTCTGTGACGGTGAGTTCGGTTTGGGCTTAGATTATAAACATGGGGAACAGGTGGTTATTCAATGGTAGAATTTTTACCTAAAGGGGACAATATTTTTTACCCAGCCAGTTTACCTTATGCTAGGCTGCTTTGTCTTGGGAAACAAATCCGGTGACATGCATTTATGCATAAGAAAGAGTATGATATCACCCAAGTTCATAAATCTGATTCTAGTCCATAACTCCTTCTTGAGACTCAAGCGCTTACCCACAAGCTGGCAATGTGGAAAAGTGACGTGGAATGCGGGAAGCACAGGTCAGTGAGGGGAGAGTTGTGTGTTTCCAATGGTGGAAATATGACAGGGCACCTGCAGCTTTCAGGGACAGTGTCAGCTACAGCAAGCAGAAAGGCACACCTCAGTCCTCAAAGGAACAGCCTTGGTCTTTTGTAGCAGGTTTCCCTGATGCAATATGTCTTTTGACCTCTCGATGGCTACTTCCATAAGTCTTGACTGTGGATCCAAGTAAGACAAAATCTTTGACAACTTCAACTTTTTGTCAAAATGAACCTTTGGTGATCTGTTCCACTGTCAGCTGCTGGTCTAGTTTTCAATGTTGATAGTGAACTTCTCCATCATGTCTTCCCTCAGATACAGCCCATTTTATTTCTGGGTGTTCCATCTGGGGAAGTCCAAGTGTATAGTCACCCTCTGTGTTGGTGAAAAAAGGTATCTGTAGGAATAAGTTGGCTTTTTCAAAATTCTGTCATGGGATCTCCAGCTTCATTTCTATCATCAAGTCTGTATTTTCCAACTACATTTCCAACTACATACTGTATTTTCCTCTTTGTTTTCAACTTTTGCATTCCAATTACCAATAACTATCATTGCATTTTAAAAATATTTTGGTTTCTTTTCTTTTTTTCTATCAAAGCATCATGATTAGCATATGTGACCATTTTCTAACTGAAGTCTTTAGGAGAATTCTTCAATTTCTTCATCAGTAGCTTTTGTTGTTGCTGCATAAAGTTGAATAATAGTTCAATTGACTAGATTTCCTTGAAGGTGGATAATCTGATCATAGACAACATTGTACTTAATGTGGATTTAGCAAGATTCTTTCTGACAAGGAATGCCAGACCATTCCTCATACTTGGGTTATTCCCAGTGTGGTGGTTGCATAATCTGTTGTCAGCTTGAGATTTAAGAGTGAAGGGGTGAAGGTTAGTCCGCCAATCAGGTAGATGATGACCTCATCTGAAGGCACTGCAGAGATAAAGAGCTCACCGGAGGTGAGACACACACTCATTCTTGGCAAAAAGGCTGAGCTGAATGGGATTCTTATGAAGTAGGCCATTCGGCAGGTCAGAAATTATGCCTGGCCGAACTCTCTTCACTGTGCAGCAATTTTTAGATATTGATTCCATGAAGTCCTATTATTATAAACCTCTTCTTGGAAAGGAGAGGACAATACATAATGAAGGGGATTCCTCCCTTAACACTTTCTCTCTCTCTCTCTCTCTCTCTCTCTCTCTCACACACACACACACACACACACACACACACACACACACATACACACACCCCTTGGGAGAACCTGGAACTTGATAGATAGAACTGGAATGCCTATTTTGTAAAGTCTTTCTAGCCCTATGCTCCACTGACCTGACATCTTTGGAACAAGAGGAAGTCCAGAGCCAACTGAGCGAAGAGTCTCTCTTTCCATCAGGGTGGTATCATTTTGCTTTATAGGAGAAATTATTGTTGCTACTAACTGCTGTGAGGCAGTCCCTGGTATATAGTGACCCCATGCATAATGCTGTTTGTTTCATCTTTACTTCACTTCTGTGATCTCAGACATTATTTGCAAATTAGACCAGTATGGTCCATAGTATTTTCACTGGCTTTTTTTCAGAAATAACCTTCTAGGTCTTCTTAATCTGGAAGAACTGCTGGATCCAATTGAGCAGCCTAGCACTAAGAGATGTTCCAGAATCAAACCCTGACTCTGGCATGGAATCAAGCACTCAACCACTGGACCATCTTCAATTCTCCTCATTGAAGCTTTGAAACTCCTACATATTCCAACCACAACGTGTTTAGCTTTGCAAGGAAAGTGGAGCACTTAGAAGAGGCAACCAATTTTGCAGCTATGTGCTCCTTTAGTCTTCCTTTATTTCTGAGTCCCTTTGTTCCTTTCTCATTCCTTTCTCTTTCTTTTTTGTCCTACTTCTTTGTTCTACCAGTTCCTGTGCCATACGTTAGCTTTCCACTTCTTTGAATGTTTCCATGTTTCATCCTTTCCAAAGGTGAAGCCTACCACAATCCCTCATCAGGCCTCTATATTCATCTCACAAGCACACTGTCTTCCAGAAACGACAGGGTTCATCCTATAGAGGCTCTTCAAAGCTCTTGGCTTGACTTTAGGCTCAGGCCAATTTCCAGCAAGAGGCTGAGCAGGTAGGTTGCTAGATGCACCTGCTGAGTTTAAAGCCTCCAGCCTGGGAGCATTTCCTGGACTGATAAGACACCAGGCCCCAGCAAGGTGCTATGGCTCAGATGCCCCAGAAGCAAATTCTCTATTTGCTTGCCATTAGCTGGGGGAACTTCTGAAGCCCTCGGTGCTGACCCACAGCTTGGACTCCCTTGGCAGTGATGTTTCTGAGAGAGCGAAAGCCCTCCTGGGGGACAGAACTGTCAATTAACATTTTAAAGAAAGGTCACTGAGAAAGGAATTCCAAGACCTGCTGGGAGCATAAGGGAGAGTGGAGAGGAAAGTTTATGTCCTTTATTGCCTATAGCCTTCAGCAGGTCCAGTGATGACGGAGTGGCATTTGAAAGGGCAGAAAGGGCACCATGATGAGGATGAAGGAGAGTTGGAGTCTAACTTCAGTTCTGTTTTTGATGGGCAAAAATAGCTACGTGATATTTCTAAAGCTTATTCTCCTAAGCTATAAGAAGAAAGAAATACTCTCCAAAGTGTCTTACAGGATTGAGATAACTGGGATAGATAGGTGCCTACTGACCACTGAATGTACGATTGACCACTGACTTTATGGTAAAGTCTTCAACCAAGCAGTCAGACTTTGGGTGACTTTTGACAAAATTGTTTTTGCTGTGGCTGTTATGTTCCATTTATTAGATTTCTCAGATGAGAAATACCTTGGTTCTTGTTTTCATGCCAGAGAGAATTCACACCAAAGTCTGGTTTGTGATCCAAGTGAGTTATGATAAAGGACAGAACAAGTTTCAGGTTTGACAGTCACTGACCATGGACAACCTTGTGAGACTGTACTCTCACATGTAGTAGCCTAAGGCCAGAGAGAGGATGGTATGGCCAAGCAGAAGGGCAAAGAAGAAGTGGAGAGAAAGACAGGGGCGTCTCGAGCTCCAGGTGTTTGAGGCCTGTGCCTGGGGGGACGTGGTCAAAAGTATTGGTTGACCCAATTGACCGGATTAAGCCCACCTGGGCCTCATTTGAGTTGCCCAGGTGTACCACCCACCTGGCTCTGGCTTGAATTGGTGCATGCCTATTTAGTCTTTATGGCTACCTTAAGACTTGCCTGATTCTCCTCCAACACCCTGAAAGGAGTCTTTAGGTATGGAGAAGGACAACCCCTTCGTCCAAGCCTCATCCTACCTAATGCATTGACTTGGCTATGCTTCACAGAAACCCTACGCACAACAGAATGAAACACTGTACAGTCCTGAACTGTCCTCAAAATTGTTCCTCTGCTTGAGCCCATTGTTGCACCCATGTTAATCCATCTCATTGAGGGCCTTCCTCTTTCTCATTCTACCAAGGATATTGCCCTTCTCCAGGGACAATATAGCAGCAAGGAATGACGAAACCCGAACGAAGGCTGAACATGATGTTGGGCCAAGAAGAAAGTAAAAAGGAAATAGAGGAAAGAACCAGGAGACAAAGAGCATTTATAAAGGCCTAAATACACGCATGTACATATGTAAATACATATATAATGACAGGGGCATAGAACTATATATTCATATCTATATCAAGAATTAAGGTTGCAGATGGACACTGCTCAACTCAAGTTCTCCTTTAAAACAAGAACACTTTGCTTTAACAATCCAGCATTCTGTGATGCTCACCTTCCCAACACAATCGCTGAAGATAAAATGGGTGCATAAACAACAAAGCCCACATGGAAGAAGCCCACTAGCCTGTGTGATCATGAGGTGTCGATGGGATCAGCTATCAGGCATCTAAGATGTAGAACAAAACCATACCCAAGGTGAATGGGAGTGGTTCATGGAGTGGAGACCCAATGCCCATCTGTAAGCAATTGACTCAGAGAGGGGTCACATGGAAGAGATGAGCCAGTCAGGGTGCAGTATAGCATTGATGAAGCACACAACTTTCCTCTAGTTCTTTGATGCTTCCTTCACCCCACTATCATGACCTCAATTCTACCTACAAATCGGATTAGACCAGAGCATGCACACTGCCACAGATAAGAGCCTGAAACACAGGGAAACCAGGGTAGATAAACTCCTCAGAGTCAAGAATGAGAGTAGAGATACCAGAAGGATTAGGGGATGGTGGAGTGAGAAAAGGGGAATTCATCACATGGATCAAATAAAAGCTCCTCCCAGGGGGACAAATAATGAAAAAGTGGGTAAGGGGCAACAGAGGATGATGTAAGATATGGAAAAGATAATCTACAACATATCAAGGGTTCATGAGGGAGAGTGGGCAGGGGAAGGAAGGGGAAGAAATGGGGAGTTGATATCAGGGGTTCAAGTGAGAAGAGAATGCTTTGAAAATGAGGATGGAGTTAGGGTTAGGGTTAAAAAAACAGAATGATGGCATCATGTGTGCAAATGTGCTCAACAAGATGGATGAATGTATGGATTGTGATAAGAGATGTAAAAGCCCCCAATAAAAAATTTTTTTTAAAGAAAGGGAAATAACTATAATGACATTCCTCTTATCCTGTGGCTTGTTAACATCAGGTGGTCTATGGACCACTGGGACAGGGAAAGCCAGTTGGGTCTTCAGATCCTTGTTCTGAAATTCTCTTTCTTCTCCTTCAAAGTAATGGTGGGTTCTGGCTCTGTCCTGTAGCCTAGCTTTCTGATAATCCTTTTCTAAGCCCTTCTTTCCTCTGGGTTTGCAGGTGGTTCACTCTCTTGGGGATGCAGAGGTTTGGGCCAGGCTTTGTTTTGGGTTCTTTTAGTTTCTTCTAACACTTCCTCTTATTTGCTCAGATATGTTTTAGTCTGTTTTTTAATTTTGGATAACTTATACAAGACTTTTGACTTCGTTGATGATCCTCTTTCTTTTCCTCTCCATATTGATTATTCTCTTTCTTTTTCCTTTCTCTAGCTGCAGAGAAATCATCTTATCTTGAGTCCCTAGAGACCATGTCTTCAAATGGACATTCTCTCCTTTTCTTGATGCTTTCCTTAAAACGTTAGCAGCCTTTTCCTAGATCTAAGATTCCTTCCTCAGGGAACCCAGAATTTTACTTTTTCACTACTTGTAGAAATTCTTTTTTTTGTTTTTTTTTTGGGGGGGCATCACTGCTCTCTGGTGGTGGGAGTAGGAGGCCCAGCCCCACTGCTGGAATTGAACCTCCATCCCAGTGGGCCGCAGTCCCACGCACAACCACTACGCCACCGGGGCTCAGCCCTGTAGAAATTCTTTAATTTTAATTTTTGTTGTAATTATGCCCTGTTGTTTTAATGTAGGGGTGAGCATAATACAGTAACTTTCAGACTCAGACTTACTCTGACTTTTCCCCACAGCATTTTATATATTTCTTTACCCCTGAGCAAATTATTACTTCAAAATCATTCCCCAATTCTCCCCTATCCTTGGCGAGGTCACAAAGTCATTGTGGAGGTTCTGTTCTTCTCTCAACAGAGTCCTTCCCTTGCAGTCCCTTGTTCGTGGCACCAGATGTCGGGTGATGCCAACACTCAAAGGGATCATCAGGAGCGACATTGCAATTGTGGAAAAGATTAAAGACAGACAGCGGGGCCCTGGGGCTCCTCATCCCATGTCAGGATTGAGAGCAAGAATGTGCTTTCCAGTGGGTATATGTACTGGGCTTACAGAGCTTTCATCTGGCATGCAGGTAGTACAACTAACATCAGATATAATCAATAAGTAATGTCAGAAGAGGGTAACATAATAAACAGGCAATAAGATGAATCAGTGTTTTGACCTAGTGCTAATTGACCTTGAATCTCCATGAGCCCTCCTCAGGGGGAGCAATATCTGATCAGTACCAGCAAGAGATGTCAAAACAGAGTGTGCTCCATTTTGCATTGTGTTGCTTATAGAACCTGATTGCTTTTATCTACAGATAAGTGTTAGTCATTATGAAGTAGCTAGACACAGAAATGATTCATCTTCTATGGCGACTCCTCTATGACAGTGCTCTTATGGGGGGGTTATTGGAAGAGGGTTGCTGGTTACTGTGCTAAGTCATGATAATGTATAATGAGATTTATTTAAAGCTCATAATTGTGAGAGTCTCCCTCGCCAGAGTCAGCTTCCTAGACCTGAGCATGAATGATTTAGCTGTATTACATTCTCATCCAGCTTACCACACAAATCTTGTGAGAGTCTGGTTTGACTAGAGAAACAAATCCAGAGATACTCATATGTGTATGACAGAGCTTTATATCAAAGAGTAATTGTATATTTTGTTTGTTTGTTTTTGGTGCTGAAACCCAGTACCGAACCAGAGTAATTGTGTATTAATCCCAGCTCAGTCCAGATCAAGGCCATAAGCCTAATATTCACCCATATGCCCGATACCAGTCTATAAATTCCTCTTCAGACTCACCTAACACATGTAATGATGCTGAAGGCAGGAAGATCACAGGCTAGTAGGTGGAAGGTCTTATGAGTTCACTGCTGGTGGAAACATCTCAGCACTGGCGTGGGTCTCCACATGGCTCCTCCAGTTCCACAGCTCTGGTTTCATCAGCATAGCTACATGTGTCTTGTCAGCAGAAAGACAGAGCAGAGCATGTGAGTATCCCACCTCCAGGAGGAAGACAGGAGTTCCCAGCATCCTCAGGAGGAGGCCATGCCCACACAGAGGCCTCGTTGGCTATGACCTGATTGACAGGTTAGATTCCACTCCTTCACTCAAATTGACAGTAGATTATGTGACTATCACAAATATCCTTCCCCGCCCACCCTCTGTTTATAACATAATCAAAAGCAGTACATTAAGCAAAGTAACTCACAAACTGTCTTAGCAGCCCTGGGAAGTTCCTGGATAATAAATGGTAATGGGTATAAAGCTTTTTATTTGCCTCATTCCTCACTCTTCTGTCAAGTTCTATCTAGGTTGGTGGCATTAGACTAAGACAGATTGATTGGTATGTAAAAGTGACTTTTATTTAAGAAGATATTACCTATTCTACTTAAAGTGTGACAATTCAGATAGGAAAGGGAAATTACACTTCATTAAATTTCTTATGTACATAGAAATTTAATGGTGCACACAATGTTGGCCCATAGAGATTATTTTCCATTAGATTCAGTGGGGGAGACCATTTGAATCTGAACTAATCTAGAGGCTGAACAGTATTTATCCCCTGTATGCACTCTCCTTGCTCTGCTCTCTCTTTTCTGAATTTTCTGGTGGGGGCAAGGGGGTGGCAGGTGGCATCACTGTCACTATTTGAGAGCTATAGGACTACACATAGAATGACAGTTATTTCTGACAGCAAACCTAAGGAAGCACTTGGGATCAGCTTAAATAAACAGAACCGCTCCTTCCAGAGCTGTAAGAGTAAAAATTATCCCTTGATGACATCAAAGGCCATAGTGAGCACTTAATTTATATTGCTACATTTAATTCAGATAACTTCTGAGAACACCTTCATAATTTTGGTCACAATGTCAAACATTTCCTTAATAATTGTCTTCAAATTGACTCAATTTATTTAAATATCTCTCAAAAGGAAATTCTAAAGCACTATTTAATATTGACCCAACATCACAATCCACAAAAAGAAGTTGAATGTAAGAATAAACACAATGATTAGGTACAGCATTATTAAATCACAGTTTTGTTTTGTCAGCAGAAGACTCTGAAACTAAAGTTGAGACTGTCTTTACTAAAGGATAAGTTGGAAGGTGTCACCAAGGTGTTATGCACATGCTGAATGTCCCTTTGGCAATCAACAGATTCAAGAGAGCATTAAAAGAGAGATAAAAGTTTCATTTAATGCCAGAATTAAATCCTTGCTAAAATCATCATTTGTTCTACTTGGGGAAACACAGTTTTCTATCTAGCTTGAATTTTTACATGAGTCTATAAACATTACCTTCACTTTATAGATGCAAAAGCTGAGGCTAAAATAGGTTAAGTACCTTGATATCAAACACAAGTATAATTTTACTGTAGATCATCCAACAACATTGGCACCAATATATTGACAGTAGCCAGAAATTCAGGCCAGATTCAGAAGAGAAGGTAGAAAAAGGGATGTCATGGTCGATGTCAGATGGATCTTGGCTCAAAGCAGAGAACACCAGATAGAATGTTTACTTGTGTTTTATTGACTATGTCAAGGCATTCAGTTCTGTAGATAGCCTTAAGAAGAATAGGAATCCCAGGAAGTCCAAAACTCTTCTTTGTAACCATGTGGAACTTGTGTATGGATCAAAAGGCAGTTGTGAGAACAGAACAAGAGAATGCTGCATGTTTTAAAAACCAGAAAAGGTTGGTATCAACCCTTGCCATACTCATTTAATCTGTATGATGAGAAAATAATCACAGAATACGAAGAAGAATGTGGCATTGGGATTGGAGGAAGGCTTATTAACAACCAGCAGAGGTCAGGAGTGAAATGGCAACAGGGTAGGACACAGGAGGGACTCTATAGAGACCAGGCAGAAAGATCAAAGAGAGGGATATCCTATACTACCAGATTTCAAGATTTTCAGCATAAAGATAAGTAGACAAATTTGTTAACATAAAAGAGTAGCAATGTCTGCCAATAGACTGCCCCTAGTCATTGATCTTTGGCACGTGCTGGCAGAGCAACAGCTTCCCTCCTGGTCTAACCAGTTGTCCCAGTTCAGGAACTACATGGGGTGGCTGATCAGATGAGTTGCAGGGACATAGCTTGCTTGACCCATCTGGGTACCATATATAAGCATAAATAAGCTTTCTCTTGGCCCAACCAAGGGAACGCTGGTTTGATATCCTTGTAGCCTTATCTCCCCTATGGGTTAGCACAGCCTACCAAGCTGGAGCAGGTGTGAAGAGTGAATAGCTGACTCTTAACTCCACATTGGCGGGGAGGAGATCCAATGTGACTTGGCAAAAATGATTCGGCTCTTCAAGGTCCCCCCGTCTTAAGGCACAGCAATGCACAGGTTTTTTGTTTGTTTTTAACTTTTTTCATTAGCAAGTAACACCCACTCACACATACACACCTGATCTATTATTAAGATATTAGAATAACAATGCAAGTAGACTCAACAACAGCAATTTTACAAAGTCCAGATAGGGAGTTTGGGCTTGAGAACAAGACTGTGGGTACCAGGGCAGGAGCATCAGGGATCATAAGTCAATCCAGGCTCATGTATTCACCCTTTGAGTCATGACTTCAGCCCCTGGTTAGCATACCAAATGCTAACTTAAGCAACCTACTCTTTGAACAGGTTGTTACTTCCTTCCTCCTAAACCACTTAGGTAGGAGGCATGTATAGACCCCACTTCTCCATCCCGACTTGGTCACCTCCATTTTGCTGTAAGAGTGAACACATCTCCTCCAACCTGATTCACCAGAGGTCTTTTCCTTTAAGATAACTAACCTAAATCATAGGAACCCTACTAGACACTAACATTACTCCCCTAGCCTCAATTTCAACACTACACTGACATTTTAAAATATTACAAGGTAGTAAAGCAGCATACTACTAGACACTGTCTCCAACTTCTCACACAGTGAGAAGGACTGCTCCATGCAATCCTAACTTCCTCCCAGAACAACTGTTTTTTCTTGGTATTATTGCTGTTCAGTGTCCTATAATTTCTATACCTGTCCCCCTATTAAAGCAGACTTGTCCACTATTATTATAATTCATCATTAATCAGAACTTCCCTCATCTCTTGGGACCCTTTTTTTAAATTAAAAAAATTTTTTTTGGGACCCTTTCTTTTAACCTACCCATTAACACTATTTGACCCCTCCCTTTTTTGGTTTTCTTTTTCCTTTCTTTTTCCATCCTCTAGCAATTTCTTTTCCAAATTTTGATGTCCTACAAACTCTTAATTCAACACACTCCACAAAAAGTCTACTGGACACAATCAAGGGATTTGTCAAGGTAGCAGGGTACATGATTAACAACCATAAATCAATCAAATTCCTGGGTACCAGCAAAGAGAGCTATGAAAAAATAATCAAGGAAGCAATTCCATTTATAATAATCACACAAATGATTGAATACTTAGGAATAACCCTAAAGAAGAAAAAAGGCTATACAAAGAAAATTGTAGAATATCACTACACGAAAACCCCAAAGACCTACATAAATGGAAGAACATCTATGCTCATGGATAGGCAGACTTAATATTATGAAAACGTCCACACTATTTAAAACAATCTACAAATACAACATATCCCTAATCTAAATCCCAAATGCATTCCTTAGAGAAATAGAAAAACTAATTACTAATATCATGAGTGGGCAAAAGACCAAGAACTTCTTCAAAAAAGGAAGCAAGTAGGAGATCTCTTACTACCTGACCTAAAAACCTACCACATAACCATAGGAGTCAAAGCAGCCTGGTACAAGTACAATGAGAGATATATAGATCAATGGATCAGAACAGAAAACCCAGGCATAAGCCCATCAGCCTTTATAAATTTCAACAAAAGACCTAGAAATATCCAATGGGACAAAGACAGCCTCTTCAACAAATGGTATTGGACAAACTGAATTTCCATATACAGAATAATGAAACACAAATCATATCTGTTCCCATCTACAAAAACAAACTCAAGATGGAATAAAGACCAAAATGTAAATCCCAAAGATATCAAGATAATCAGTGAGAAAGCTGGAACAAATATAAGGGTTCTATTGGAGGAAATACATAGACTACCAGTATAATGAAGGAGGTCCACACAGGAAAAGACATGATAAATAACTAAGACATGCTGCGATTGCATCAAAAGATTTTATCAGGAGAGTAAAACGAGAGCCCAGGGATTGGAAAAGATATGTTCATCAATGACACCTTATGCAAAAATTTAATTACTCAAATATACAGAACTCTAAAAGAGCACAATAAGAAAATAACAAATGACCCAATTAAGAAGTAGGTAAAAGACATGAACAGATATTCACCAAAAATGAAGTGAAGATTACTAATAAGCACATGTAAAAAGTTCATGAGCACTAACCAACCAGGAGATGCTAATTAAAACCATAATGTGATAGTTACATTCAAATGCTCTTGCTGTTAGCCTCTGCCTTTTAATGCCTGATTTCAGTCCATTGACATCCAGTGTTATTACAGCCATCTGTGGACTCTTTGATGTCATCTTGCACCTTTTGTGTTAGGTGTTTTCTTACCTACATATCTTATCAGTTTGTGTTGTGTTTGTGTGTGATTCATTCTTGTTTTCTTTCCACTTTTGAGCTAATGCTTTCTTGGGTGCAGTTGTTCTATGAGATGTTATCTTATTTGTGCTCAGTAGGTGTTGATTTTCTGCTCATACTGGGTAAACAAGGATCTTTTGTCTGGGTGGGTTTCTTTTTATGTATTCTTTGAGTTTTTCCTTGTCTTGGAAGACTCTTACTTCTCCATCTATCTTAATAGATAATTTGGCCAGGTATAGTATTTTTGGGTTTGCATTATTTTCCTTCAATTTTTGGAATATGTTACTCCAGACCGTCCTCTTCTTTATCATGTCCTCTGATAGGTCTGGGCATATTCTTATTTGGGTACCTTTATAGGCAACTCTTTGTTTATCTCTAGCTGCTTCATGATTTTCTTCTTTTCCTCATAGTTGGATAATTGAATTATTATGTGTCTTCTTTTTGGGATTCTGTGTGACTGGTGTTCTTTTGGCCTCCTGAATGGTTATCTGATTTTCATTTATTAAGCTAGGGAAGTTTTCCTCTAAGAATAACCCCATTATTTTCACTGTTGACTTCTTGTGTCTTTTTCCAGTAGCCAAATTATTCTAATATTGCTTATAGGATCAGACATGGCTCCTAGATTTTCTTCAGCTTCTCTGATCGTCTTATTTGAATGCTTTTTCTGTTAGTTGCAATCTGCTTGTTTATCCTCTAGGTTCCTGGTGTGATTCTCTGCCTCCTCAAGTGTGTTGGCAAAGCCTGTTAATTTGCAACTGAATTTTGTCGTTTTATTCCTTAGGTCTTATATTTCCCTTTGGGGTGTTGCTTTTATCTTTTCTATGTTTCACACTTTTTCTGGATTGCTTCCTTCATATTCTGCATGACTCTAAGCAGGAGTTCAAAACTTTCTCTCTGTGGCAGGTCAATGTCTACTACTTCTCTGCGTGTTGTTAGGCTAATGACTTCTCCAGCATTGTTTTCTGTTTCTCTTGCTTTTTTGTTCAGGCTGTTGGGGCTGATGGCTGTTTATATGTTGTTTTTTTCTTTTCTTTTCTTTTTTTTGGGGGGTATCACTGCCCTCTGGTGGTTGTGTGAGCTACCCAGCCTTGCTCCTGGAGAGCTACTGCTGGATTTGAACTGCCAAGCCAGTGGGCCTCAGTCCCGCAGTCAACCACTACGCCACCGGGGCTCAGCTCTATATGTTGTTTTAGAGGTGTCTGGATCCATCTTCTAAAGTTGAAGAGCACTCGGCTCTTTCTTGGGGTACTTATATGAGTGCTTTTATAAACTGTGTTGAGGGGGTCAGGTTAATGCTGTAACTTCCTGAGATTTCACTCTTACCCTAGCCAACCAGTGTTCCATTATTTGGAATGTGAGTTGGATAGTCCTCCCATGGGATGCTGGTTGGGTAGTTGTGGGCCCACGAGGATGCTGTTTCCCTGACTGATCTCTCCATAAGTTGTAGTGGTGTGCCACTGGACTTGAAGCACTTCGGTGAGCTTGTGGTGTTTCCTCCTGCAACTGGAGGACTATGGAGGGTATGCGGGTATATCCTTCTTGGTGCAGAGAACTCTAGATGGCAAGAGGAATTACTCTAGTTGGAGAGGTTACCATGGAGGTTAGGCTGGTGTTCCTGCAACAGCAAGTAGCTCCATATACAGTTGGCAGGAGTTTCCCTAGTCACTTGTAGGGTCTCGGATTGTATGCTGGAGTTCCCATCACTGTTTGAAGGGGAGATCCCTCAGCCGCTTGGGGTATGGTGAAGAACAGGAGTGATTTCCCCAGCTGGGTGTAAAGTCAACAAGTGCAGGCAGGAGCTACCTCAACTGGGCCATCAGAGTTGTCCTAGGTAGAGGGTAGTGGTCTGGAGACTGGCAGTGGCTTGTGAAAGGAAAGAGAGTGAGCAGAGAAGAAAATGAGAGAAAAGAGAAAGCAAAGATGACACAAAAATAAAAAAAAAACCTGACACACACAAAATTCAAAGACAAAACATAAATAAAAACAAATAGTTTAAAAAAGAAACAACAAAATGAATAACTGAATTCCCTGAGACCATGAGGCAAAGAAAGAAGAAATATAAGCTGAGCCCCGGTGGCGGAGTGGTTGTGCGCGGGACTGCGGCCCACTGGGATGAAGGTTCGATTCTAGCTCCACGGAGCAAAGGCTGGGCCTCCTACTTCCACCACCTGAGGGCAGTGATGCCAAAAAAAAAAAAAAAAAAAAGAAGAAATATAAGAAGAGGAAAAAAGAATAAAATGCAAAATAAGGAGAAAATAAGTAAAAAAAGAGAATAAATGAAAAAAATAGATTGCCGAGTCCTGTGCCACGCCGTTCATAGCCTGTCTTGTGATGTGTGCAGCACTTTCACAGGGGATAGGCTGGTGCTGTCCCTACTGGGTGGGTGGATGTGTCCTAGGCAGAAGAAGGTAGGAGGCTGGAAACTTAAAGTGGCACGTGGAATGAAAAAGAGGGAGAGGAGAGAAATAGAAAAGACCAAAAAAAAAAAATAGAATAAGAGGGGAAAAAAGGAAAGCAAGCAAAGGTAGTGGCCTGGAAGCCACAGTGGCATATGAAAAGGAAAGAGAGGAAGAGAAGAGGAAAAAAGAGAGAAAAAGAGGAAATAAGAAAGGAAAAAAAAAAAAGAAGGAACAAAAACTAAAAAAAACCAAATTGGCCCTTTGAGACAGACTGCAGTGGGAAAGATAGATGAAAGAAAGTATAAAGAGAGAAGAAAAAGAATAATAATTAAGGAGATAACTGAGTCTTGATCACCTGACTGTGGAGCTGGAGGAGTTTCAGGGTAGTGGAGTGGTGTGTCTGCTTGATATAGGGTCCCACAGATGCTGGGCAGAATTACCCATGAAGGCAAGATCACAGGAGAGGCCAGGCAGTGGTTCCCGAAGCGATGTTGAGTGCTGGAGATCGCTGGTATAACTGCTTTGTGCTGTATATAGCACTGCAGGGGGGAAGTAGGGGGAACCTTCCCTCAGCTCCATGTAGGGCCCCAGAACAGACAGAAGTCCCTGAGTTACAGGGATGACAGGCTGGACCTCCCCAGATGGGTGTAGGACAGTAACTTCCTCCATTGGGTTTGTGGAGTTGTTCTAGCTTGTGCTAACATTGTCTGATACCCTAATAGACCTCCTACCTCCCCACACACTGGCCAGGTGGAATTGAATTAAGTTATGCTGAAACTGAGACTTGATGGGGTGGGGGTGTCTTTGTTATGTTGAAAACTTCTGGGTTCTGTATCCAACTTCTGGTATTCCTTAACAAGGACTCCCTTATTATGCTAATGTATGTTAAAGGACTCATTCTACCAGTTGTCTTGTAGTTAAATAATGAGTTTGGGATTTGCAGTTTTTACCTAGAAAATATTTTTTCTCTCTTTTTAATATTGGGCTAATGGGTTCCTGATTTGGGCACTGACTCCCAGAGTAGGAGATCTAGCTTATTAGAGAGGTTGTTTTCTTTTCAGCCAACTGGAACTGAATTTGCCCTTTGGACTATGTCAGGTAAATGTCCTCACATCCTTTCAATTGTCTCAACTCTAGGGCTACCCATGAACCCCCAAGCTATAAGCCCAAGGGACCTAACAGTGAAGGGAGCTCTGGCTGGGATCCTATGAGTAGCTGTCAGAGGTCTCTTGGAGTCTTGAGATTATGGTCTCTTGGGTTTAGCCTGGGCAAATCATTCTTCTCAGCTGAACTAAGGCGCTGATAACTGTTCAGTTGTATCCCACAAGCCCATAACACTTAGAGTGATTTAGTGCATTCTCAGTTTGCTTTGTGAGTGAAAATTTTTAAAAAGTGGTTCAGGACAGACCTTCGTACCCTGATTCTAATTTCAGGACTGTCTTCCAGTCTTCTTCACCTCCCCTCCCAATTTTCTGGTCTGGCAGGAGGAGCTCAGGGTGGGTAAATCTAACTGGACACCATCTTCCAAATTTGCCTTCCCTTTCAAAATATCAAAAGAGAGTAAAACAAGGAGTTAAAAACTATGGAGCAGACTCCCATTTTGTAAATGGCATGATCGGGTCCATGACAGAGGCTAAATGTTTCCCATCTGTTGATGGGAAATTGTTAACAAAAGCTTGCCTTTCTCTATCTTACTTATAGCACAGAACTTGGTGGAAAGAATGAGTGGAGACACAGGCTCACAGTAATATAGAAAGGGACGTACATAGAGGGGTGAACCAGTTATTAGGGAACAGAGATTTTATTACCATTGAAGCCCAATTGGAAATTACTGGGCAATGGCTTTCACAGATACATGATATTTGCTTGGGAATTTGGGAACAGATAGTGTCGTCTGGAGAGAGGTGGCTCAGTTACACGGTAATACAAAAGCGTAATGAGCCCTATGTAGAATATGGGTCTCATCCACAGGAAGCAAGAAGTTCAGGAAAGTGTGAAAAGTAAAGACGCAGCAGAAATCCTGCTGCAAATTTCAGGGTATAACTCCAGCCATGGATGTAAAACTTTGATCTGTCTGTGCAGGGAGCAGGGCACAATATTAGATTATATTAAGCTTTGCAGAGGAATTTGGTGTGACTCATAAGGCAGACCTTTTGGCTGCTGCTATGGCAAATTATGCTAACCAAAGGGAAAATGTAACGGCAAGAAGGTCAGGCATTTCCACAGAGAATGCCATCAACGCTGCTCATTCAACTCAACAACTTGGAATGGCCCAGAGCCCCCAGGTTATCGAGAGCCTGGACTCTGACCCTTCTGCCAAAAGGAGTGCCACAGAGCAAGCCAGCGTCCTTTGCTGCGAAGGTTCCCCCCCCCCGCATCACTGCTCTCCGGTGGTGGGAGAAGGAGGCCCAGCCCCACTGCTGAAATTGAACCTTTGTCCCAGTGGGCCGCAGTCCCGCGCACAACCCCTACGCCACCGGGGCTCAGCCTGTTTGTTTGTTTTAAGAACTTTTTTTTTAATTAAATCATTTTATTGAGGGCTCATACATTGCTTTTCACAATACGTAAATAAACACACTGTGCCAGACACCTTCACATGTCCGCTGTTAGCTGTTATTATCGTTCTCCAATCATCCACCTTTTAGCTGTGAAGGGGTTTTGTTAGCCCAAAATGCAGCCCAGCAGGGAAGCAAGGAGTGAGGAGAGCTTTGAGACCCACCCAACAGATCCTAGAGAGTGCAGTTGCAGTTCATCCAGACACGTAATCTTAGCACTTGACCTTATCTCTCTGCCCTGCCACCAGAACAAAACAGCAGTCTGTCTAAACAGACAAAAAGAAGTTCACCTGGTCCCAGGGGACCCCCAGCAACTGTTAAGACTGGTGTCTGGGGATCTCTACCAGAGGGAACAGTGGGTCTAATGCTAGAAAAATCTAACCTAAATCCTCAAGGTGTTCGTATTGTTACTGGAGTTTGTCTTCAAAATGATGAAGTTAGTCAAGAAGAGTATGGCAAGGTAAAAAGGTCCTACAAAGCGTACAGTCTCAAGAGCAGTATGGCTTAATTAAGCTATAGTCACACTTAACCCTATAAAATTATAGGAATGAGATTGGTTATGTAAATTAAATCAGAAAAAGCAAAAAAAATTATAGTCATACTAAAATGACCCTCAATCCTTGGAGCTATCCTGTGTGTGTGTGTGTGTGTGTGTGTGTGTGTGTGATGAAGGCTGAACAAAATAATGCTGGTGTCAGCATTTTATGGACTGACTCAACCAGCTTCCAGTTCAGTCATTTCTCTGAGAGCGGAACCTCTGAATTTGCATAACTATGTAAACTGCATAAGCTATACAGCGGGTTTTACATCAAACTCTTCATAATTACTGATGGCATTTTAAAATCTCAATTACTTAAAGGGAAGGAATGAAAGTCTAAAGCAACAAATTTCATTCAGCTTTATTAACCCCCCCAATTTTTCCCTCTAATAAAAACTTAAAAATTATCTAGAGCAAAAGGACACTTTTCCACCCCTAAAGAGAAAATCAGCCATGAAAAGGTTTGGTGGAAAGACAGAAATTATATTTGGGATCCTGTTTGAAAACAGGTTGAAGAGAAGGGAAGTTTGGTTATGTTTTTTTCCACAGTGTAAAGGATGGACCTCTCCAGCAAATGCAACCAAGGAGAAGAAGAAACTTCAAAATTCCCTTAAGAATGTTCCATCTCCAGCTTCTAACAGCTCAAAGGGAGGGGCTATTTGTTTGTGTCTTTTCAGGTGAAAGAAAACGCAAATGAACCCCTCTTCAGCAGGTGCCCTGGAAGAAAAAGATGACAACCAATGGTGTGGCATGACAGAAGGATGAACCAGAGACCTCACCTCCTGCAGCAGATGTTACCAGAGACGCCACAAAAGCCTCACCTACCATTGCGGTAGCTATCAGAAACATCAAGAAGTCACTGCTGATTCATGAGAAAGGCATTTGTTGCCTTTCTAAGACTTTTGACTGCTTTGACCACTGCTACTGTCACCAGAAAGACATGAGGACTGTCAAAACTGACCATTTTATGTGGACTCTTATCTACTCTAGGCCATTTAAGACAAAGGTGGATGACCACCTGGGAGAGAAGATGGATGAGTTACGACAGACTGTTTTGAAATGATTGAAAACTGTTTTCAATTGATGCTGAAATGTGATTGAAATATGACCGGCAATAGCAATTGATGCTGAAATTCAGTGTACCCCTTATCTGTATAATGAAATTTTATATTATTGGTACTCAGGAAAAATCTCCAGGGATTTAAGGGAAAAATCTCATTAAATACAAAACAGCTAATGAAGGAGCTCTCCAATACTTTTAAAGATGGGTTGAAAACACCCTCTAGCAGACACCATCAAACAGTTGTTGATCGTTTAGAAGGGGTTCAAAGTCTGTTACATGGATTTGCCTGTGGATTACCAGTTTTCCTTATGGTCATCATTTTGGTTCTTGTAACTGCTTGCTCTTTCTGCAGAAAACTTTGCTATGCGAATTATTTCATTATAAATGAGGGGGAGTACAGATTGGGGACTCAAAGCCCATCAGTGGCCGAAGCAACACCCCCTTTCATATGGGTTGCAGGGGGGATGAGCCAGTCAAGGTGCAATGTCATAGCAATATAATATGCAACTTTCCTCTAGTTCTCAAATGCTTCCTCCCATCCACTATCATGATTCCAATTCTACCTGACAATTCAGCTCGACCAGGCGATGTACACTGGAGCCGGAAACTTGGGGAATTTAGGATAGATGATCTCTTCTGAACCAGTGGTGAGAGTGGTGACACCTGGATGGTGGAGGGATGGTGGAATAGAAGGGGGGAACCAATTTCAGGGATATACATATAATCTCCTCTCTGGGGTATGGACAACAGGGAAGTGAGTGAAGGGACACATTGGATAGTGTATGATATGAAAAAGTAATAACAATTTGGAAATTATTAAAGGTTCATGGGGCAGGGGGTCGGGGGAGGGAGGGGAAATATAGGGAGCTGGTACTGGGGCCATAAGTGGAGGGACGATGTTGAGATTGATGATGACAGCAAGTATGGATGATGACAGCAAGTATGCAAATGTGGTCTGCATACAATTCACATGTGTATTGATCATGATGGGAGTTGTATGAGCCCCCCAATAAAATGATTTATTAAAAAAAGGAGGGGGAAAAAAGAGCTTATACCAAGGCCTCAAGTAGAAGATATTTGGAAATGAAAATGGCAACATGTATACAAATATGCTTGATACAAATGATGTGTTGAATGTTATAAGAGCTGTAAGAGACCCCAATAGAATTGTTGAACAAAAAAGCCCTTTGCTCTGTGGAGTAAAGTCAGACCACCCATGTAGTTCTTCCAAAATTAATGCATAATACAAAAGGGGGAGTTGTGGTAAACTGAGGGACTGGGTGAGAATGCAACACAGCTGAATCATGCATGCTCATAATTTCAGATCTTGAAAGCTAACTTTGGTAGGGGACACTCTAACAGTTATGAGGTATAAATCAACCTTAATAACCATTCTCATGACTGAACACAGTCCATCCAATACTGTCCCCATAAGCCCATTGTCTAAGAGGAGCTATCATAAAAGATGAATCATTTCTGTGCCTAGCTACTTCACAAGGCCTAAAGATGATCGGTAAGTGAAAGCAATCAGGTTCATTGGTGAACACAGTGCAAAAGGTAGCAAACTCTGTTTTGACATCTCTTGCTGATCAGAGATTACTCCTTCTGGAGAGAGCTCAGGGGGAATCGAGCTCAAGTAGCACTAGGTCAAGATGCCGACTGGTTGCTTGTTTATTATGTTAACCTGCATATGATATTACCTATGATGTCTGATGTTAGCTGCATGATATGCATGCCTTATGAAAGATCTGTGATCCCTATTATATCTACCCATTGGAAAATATTCTCACTCTCAGCCCTGACATGGGATGAGGAGCCCCTGTGACTCCCTGTCTGTCTATGTTTAATAGTTTCTACAATAGCATAGTTGTCTCCTGAGGATCTGCTTAAGCATTAGGGACTCCTTTCTCCTTACAGATTTGTAGATAGTCAATGGATGTTTTCGCCAACTTCCAATTCAGCATAGCACCTTGCAGAAAGTGGATTTTGCACAGTGGTACTGGTACTTTCTTTTTAGGTGAGACATGTCAGACACTGTCTACCTGTGAGAGTCCACTCTCTTCCAGTGAGCAGTGCTGAAGGCAGACATTTCACTGGAGCTACTCAAAACAATGTGCGGGGCGGGGAG
>PVJH01018576.1:0-17426 GCA_004026705.1 Nesogale talazaci | reverse complement strand
AAGGTAGATTGGGTAGCCATGAAAAGGTCGCAAGAAGAATCTTTCCAATAATTAGGATCTACCTATCCTTCCAGATCTCAGGCATCATTCAGAGAATGTTGCTCCATATATTCTGGAAATTGTGCAGAATTCTTGTACTAAAACAAATTTCCTAACATAAAGACTGTAAGTAAGCTTTCCTCTTAAACTTGGAAGCTAGTGTATTTTCTTAATGATTAGTACTTTTGTAAATTCGAGGGCATTTACAGGTAGTTTTGTTTGCTTTTGAAGAATGATAACAAAGGGAGAATTGCTTTACATCTTAATTTCTCAGTGCTGCCATAATGGAAATACCACAAGCTGATGGACCTGTTAGGTGGATCTTGTTAGGTGTTGTTGAACTGGTAGAACAGAATGGAACACTGGCCAGTCCTGCTCCATCCTTACAATTGTAGCTATATTTGCGCCCATTGTTGCAGTCATTGTGTCAGTGCATCTTAATGATAGTTTTCCTTTTTCATTGGCCTTCTACTTTAGCAAGCATGGTGTTCTTTCCAGGGACTTGTTTCTCCTGATAACATCTCTAAAAAATATGTGAGAGGAAGTCTTGTCATCTTTGTTTCTAAGGCACATTTTGGTTGTACGTCTTCCAGGACTGATTTGTTTGCTCTTCTGGCAGTCCATGAAACTTTCACCATAATTTAAAGGCATCAATTGTTCAGGCTTTCTTATTCATTGTGCAGTTTTCACATGCACATGAGGCAATTAAAAATTCCATGTCTTAGGACAGGCTTACCATATTCTTCAAAGGGATATCTGTGCTCCTTAACACTTTATAATTTTTTTTCTTCGCATCACTGCCCTGGTGGGAGTAGAATGCCCAGACTTGCTCCTGGAGAGCTGCTGCTGGATTTGAACTGCCAAATCCAGCAGCAGTCCTGCACACAATCACTATGCCACCGGGGCTCAGCTTACTCCTTAACACTTTAAAGAGATCTTGTGCAACACATTTGCCCAGTGCATTCCATGATGCTTGATTATGGATTCAAGTAAGACAAAATCCTTGACAACTTTAATCTTTTCAATCTTTTCTCTATCATCATCTTATTTATTGGTGCAGTTGTGAGAATTTCTCCCTGTCTCCTCCCCCCACCCCCCCAGTGTATACTGAACTCTAATCAATACTGAAGGCTATAAACCTTGATCTCCTTGAGCAAATGCTTATTTTCCTCATTTTCATCAAGGAAGTTTGTATTATCTGCATATGGCAAGCTATTAATGAGCCTTCCTCAGGTCCTGATGTCACGTTCTTCTTCATATAGGCTAGTTTCTTAGATTATTTGTTTAGCATACAGATTGAATAAGTATATTGAAACAACCCCAATACACACCTTTTCTGATTATAGACCATGTTCTCCTTGTTTTATTCCAATGACAGTTTCTTTCTCCATGCATAGCTTCTTCATAAGCACAGTGAAGTGGTCTAGAATTCCCATTTTTATCAAGGCTATCCACAGTTCATTATAATCCATATAGTAGAATGCCTTTGCATAATGAATAAAACACAAGGAATCAATTTTCTGGTATTTTCTGCTTTCAACAAACATTCATCTGACATTACTACTTAGAACAGACATTGTAGAGAGAGGACCATAAGGTCTGTCCTACCACAAGACATGACATCCCATCCCTCACTGAACCATAATGTTACCGGTGGGAGACAACACTGGAGCCACAGTGAGGGAATTGTGCCTGATCTAACCCCATCACGCTGTGGAGAAGCACCAAGGGCATGGAAAAGAGCACCAAGGGAAGCAGAGTGATGAAATTCCTGGTGAATACCAAAAATAGACTTTGGAGACAGTGTAGCACTTTATCAGCCTCAACTGGATAACACTCCTAAAGATGAAAAAAACAAACCTATAACTATTTATAGGCTTTTCCTTTTTTGTCATTGACTTTCTTTGTGTTGTTATTTTGTTTTTGTTTGTTTTTGGTCATTATTGTTTTGTTGGTTTTGTCTTCCTTTGTTGTTTTGTTTGGCTTTGCCTGATTTTTGTGCTTGTTAATGTATCTGCATGTTTATCTAGGTAAGATAGGCAGGATAAACAATTCGGAGATGAAAACAATGGAACCGACCGGGAATATGGGAGAAGAGGGGGTGGGGTGGGAGAAAGGAAGAAGGGGGAGACCAATCCAGGGACAAGGGAACAACAAGTGAATAAAAACCAATGGAGAGAAGGGTGTAGGATGCCTAGTGGGCTTAATCATGAGCAAAGTAGCAGTGAGAAATTACTCATCCTGAAAGAAGGCCAAATATGATGATGGGACAAGAGGAAAGTAAAAGGAAATAGAGGAAAGAACCAGGAGACAAATGACATTTATAGAGGTCTAAATACAGGCATGCACATATGTAAATATATTCATATACAATGAGAGGGAAATAGATCTATGTACTTATAGCTATATGTTAACAATTAAGGCTGCTGATGAACTTTGGGTCCTGACTCATGCACTCCCTCAACAAAAAAAAAAAACTTTGCTCTAATAATTCAACCCACTGTGATGCTCACCTTCCTGACATGATCGCTCAAGACAAAATGGGTGCATGAGCAAATGTGGTGCAGAAAACTGATGGTACCCAAATACCAAAAGATACAGCATCTGGGGTCTTTTAAGATAAACAAGTAGCCACCTAGTTGAGAAGCAACAAAGCTCACATGGAAGAAGCACACCAGCCTGTGTGGTCATGAGGTGTCAATGAGACCAGGTATCCAGCATCAAAGATCCTGAACAAAATCATATCCAATGTGAATTGTTTGTGTGGGGTATGTCTATAAAGTGGAGACCCAATGTCCATCTGTAGACAATTGGACATCCTCATACAGAAGGGTCATAACGAAGAGATGACCCAGTCAAAGTGCTGTATAGCACTGATAAAATACACAAATTTCCTCTAGTTCCTTAATGCTTCCTATCTCCCACTATCTATGACCTCAATTCTACTTCCAACTTGGATTAGAGTCATTGATATAAATAACACAGGGAATCCAGGAGAAATAATCCCCTCAGGGCCAACAAGGAAAGTAGTGATACCAGGAGGATTGAAGGAAGACAGGGAGAAATAGAGGAAATTGATCACAAGAATCAACATATAGCCCCCTCCCAGGGGGCCATACAACAGAAAAGTGGGTGAAGGGTGACAGAAGATGATGCAAGATATGAAAATAATAATTTTTAACTTATCAGGGGTTCATGAGGGAAGGCAGGGGGAGGGAGAAAATGAAGAATTGATATTAAGGGCTCAAGTAGAAAGAAGATGCTTTGAAAATGATGATGGCAGCATGTGTACAATATGCTTGACACAATGAATGATTGTGTGGATTGTGATAAGAGATGTAATAGCCACCAGTAAAAGCATTCAATTAAAAAAAGAGAAAAGAACCATCTGACATCAGCAACGATATCCTTGTTCCACTTTCTTTTCTGAATCTAGCCTGAATCTCTGGGAGATTCCTGTCAATGTACTGCTGCAACCATTGTCGAATGATCTTCAGCAAAATTTCACTTGCATGTGGTATCAATGCTATTGTTTTATAATTTGATCATTTTATGGAGTTATCTTCCAAATTTCTTGGAATAAATTAGTGAGTGTGTCTAGTGCTTCACTGGCTAGTTTAAATATTCCAACTAGTTTTCCATCAATTGCTGAATCCTTGTTTTTGGGTAATATCTCCATTATAGCTTGAATTGTTTTTTGGTTGCATGTTGATTTGTGTGTGTGTGTGTGTGTGTGTGTGTGACTGTGTATTTCTCCCATCTTCTTTTAATGCTTCCTGCATTATTTTTTGGGTTATATGGCATTTCTATTGGCAATTGTTTTAGGTGTGATTATGTAACTTTCTACAATGGTTGGAAGCCCACCAGCAGTGTATAAAAGTCCTTTTTTTTTGGGGGGGGGCATTACTACTCTCCGGTGGTGGTAGTAGGAGGCCCAGCCCCAATGCTGGAATTGAACCTCCGTCCCAGTGGGCCGCAGTCCCACGCACAACCACTACGCCACCGAGGCTCAGCCCGTATAAAAGTTCTAATCTCTTGTTACCCTCTCTAGCATTTGTTATTTTCAATTTTTTAAAAAAATATTGGACTATTGTTTTGGGTGTAAGATGATATAATTGTTTTTGAGCATTTCCTCATGTGTTTGCTAGTCAATTGACTATCATCCATTGTGAATTATCTATGCATGTCCTTTGCCCACCTTTTTTTGGGGGGGCATCACTGCCCTCTGGTGGTCGTGGGAGCTACCCAGTGCTGCTCCTGAGAGCCGCCACTGAATTTGAACCGCCAAGCCCGCAGGTTGCAGTCGCGCACTCAATCACTTACACCACCGGGGCTCAGCCTGACCACCTTTTTTTTTTTTTTTTAATTCTTTTTTTTCTGACCACTTTTTAATTAGATCTTTTTTCTTATTGAGGTGTTATAGAGTTCTATAGCGTTTAGTAATTAGTCCCTCATATCCTTTATATCATCATTAAAGATTTTTTTCCCTGATCAGTGGCTTCTTGTACTCTTTTAACTCAATATTTTGATGTGCATAGTGTTTTCTTTATAATAGGTCCCAGTGATCTATCTTGTCTTCCATTTTGTGTATGTCCTTTATTATTTTGGTGGTCCAAATATGCCCCGTAATAGGGCCCTTGAGTTTGTCCCAATTTTCTCATTGATGATTCTGATCCTGGTCCCATTACATTCTTCTGAAGCCATAGATCCAATTTTTCCAGCTCCATTTGTTGAGGAGGATATCCTTTTCCCACTTAATGTTTTTTGATCCTTTGTTAAAAACCAGTTGTCTATAGGTGGATGCTTTCATTTCTGGGCTTTCTGTCCTCTCCCATTGGTCGATGTACTGTATCTATCACTATACCAGTGCCAGGTTGTTTTGAATACTGTGGCTGTGTAATAGGTTTTGAAGTCAGGTAATGCAAGTCCTCTTACTTTGTTCTTCTTTTTAAGATTATTTCCTTATTCTAGGTCTCTTCCCTCTTTTGTGGTTTTCCATTTAAAAAAAAGAATTAGGGGGACTTCCGGGAAGATGGCAACTAAGTGACACCCATCAGAGGGACTCAGCAGAGATAAGCACAGGAAAGCAGCTGAGAGAGAGCTGCAGCACTGCCAGATTGCAGGAGGGGCATCACAAAGACAGACAGGCTCACATCCGCAGGGTTTTGAGGGGTTGGGGGATTTTGGCTTACCACAGTGAAGCCCAGCTAGGGTTTAACCCTAGCCCTGCCACTGTCTCCAACAACGCTTCTTCCGGGACAATTGGAGCCAGCAAGGGCTAAGGGGAGTGGTCTGGAGGTCCACAATAGTGTGTGAACCAAACTAAAAAAGAACAGGAAGAAAGAACATCAAGGAACCAAGCCTGCTGAAACCGTGGGCAATAAAGAGAAGTGAAACCCAAAGTAACTACACAGCTGTGCCCTGAATGCCTGGGTGTGGGACTGCAAGGGTTCAATCTCTGCAGGTATCACGGCTCAGCTTCTGCAGTGATCTGCCTGATCTGGGCAGTTCCGCCCACCGTTCATGTTGCTTAACTCAGGAGCCAGTAGCTCACCAGCCTTCTGGGGTGCTCCCCTTGCAAGTGGGCACCTCCACGCATATGCTGGTGGTGTCCCAAGCTGCTGTGACTGCTCCACTGCAGCTCCTGGTGAGATCGTGCAGTGCAGTGCACTTGTGGGTCCACAACATACCAACCAGTGGGAAAGAGTGGAGCCACAAGGGCATAAAGTGGTAGGTTAATTCCATAGTGAAATTAGTCACAGGAAGTTTGAAGACACATGCCTACAAGTCTCCTAGAGAGAGCCAGTGCTCTTCCTGTCCCTGGAAAATGGCACCTGATTCCTCTAAAACAATGCAGTACAAACAGCAATCAGTCACAACAACCTCAATGAAAAAACAGGAGAAACACAAGGCAATGGCAGAAGATGTCCTGAACCTAATGACATGCATAGAAGAAGCAGACATTGATATGCCACAGAAAGAAATTTTCAGAATGCTGCTTGGAGTCATACAGGATCGGAGGGAAACAATACAGAAAAAGGATGAATTGTTAGATGAGATAAAGACCACTCACCAAAGGGAAGTACAAAAACTTAGGGACAAGGTGACAAAAACCATAGCAGACTTATGGACTTTGGGAGGACATTGACTGGAGGAAGCTGAAAACTGCATCAGTGTCCTAGAGGATAAACAAGTGGGCTTAACAAGTGCAAACAAAAATCTAACAAGATCATCAGAGAAACTGAAAAAATGTAAGAGCTATGTCTAATGCTATGGAGAGGAACAACATCAGAATTATTGGTCTACCAGAGGAAGGCACAACAAAGACGTCATCTGCAACAATAGTCACAGAATTCTTGGAGGAAAACTCCCCCTAGCTTAATCATTGAAAACCAGGCAACCGTTCAGGAGGCTGAAAGAACACCAACTAGATTGAATCCCAAGAAGTCACCAAGATACATAATAGTTAAACTATCCAACTTTGAGGAAAAGGAGAAAATCTTGAGAGCAGTTAGGAAAAAACAAGTAATCACATATAAAGTTTCCCAAATAAGAATATGCTCAAACTTACCAGTGGACACTAGGAAAAACTTAAATTTGAAGGAAAATAATGCAAACCCAAGAATACTCTATCCAGCCAAATTATCTATCAAGATACATAGAGAAGAGTTTTCCCAGACAAGGAAAAATTCAAAGAATACATTAGAAGAAACCCAGCCCTACAAAAGATCCTTGCTGACCCAGTATGAGCAGAAGAATAGCACTCATCAATTATAAATAAGAGAATGTCACGTTGAACAACCTCACCCAGAGGGAAACAAAGAGAAAAAAGCCTTGAAAATAGGAATGGTTTAAGGGTGGAAAGTAGTCAAGAATGATCAACTCTCACACATACATGAACAATACATTGCGCGAGGGGCACTAGCAACTCTTGAAGCTGCAAAGCCACCACAGCTGCCATGTCCTCTCCTAGGATGTGCAGAAGCCATCCCAGTATGAGTGGGGGAGAACCCCATATGTCATGGAAGCTGCTCTGGCCCTGGAGGGAAAACTCAACCAGGCTCTTCTAGACCTGCATGCCATGGAGTCCACTCACACAGACCCCCATCTCTGTGATTTCCTGGAGAACCACTTCCTGGATGAGGAGATGAAACTCCTCAAGACGATGGGCAATCACTTCACCAACCTCCGCAGGATCGTCAACGCCCAGGCCGGGCTGGGCGAGTAACTCTTTGGCGAATAGCTCTTTGAGAGACTCACTCTCAAGCATGACTAGGAGCCTGTGACACCCAGCTTCCTGCAAGGGCCCCCCACCTCCCCCTGCCAGCCTTAGCCCCTCTGCCCAAATTTGCCTCACCAGTCTCAGTGTCACTGCCCTGAAGCCCCTCTCCCAAGTCGGGGACTAAATGGAAACAATAAAGCTTCCTTTTGCAGCAAAAAAAGGGAAAACAAAAGTCCTCACAACTGGACCAATAGAAAACATCATGATAAATAGAGAGAAGATTGAAGTTCTCAAGGACTTTGTCTTGCTTAGATCCACAACTAAGCTTCGAAGATGGAGGTCAAGAGATCCAATGACCCTTTGCATTGAGTACATCTGTCCTTAAGCTCTCTAACTTGTTGAACAGCAAGGATGTTACTTTGAGGACTAAAGTTTACCGGACTCATGCCACGATATTGTCAGTTGCTAGACTGAAAATAATGGATGGATTTCAATTATGGAAAGAACCATGGACTGCCAGAACACTAAATACATTTGTCATGGCAGAAATACACCCAGAGTGCTCCTAAGAGGCAAGTATGGGGAGACTTTATCCATGTTCTTTGGACATCTCATCAAGAGAGACTAGTGCCTGGAGAAGGCCATCATGCTCCATGAGGTAGAGGGCTGGCCAAGAAGAGGAAGACCCTCACCATGATGGATTGACAGTGACTGCACCCATGGGTTGACACAGAAGGACCACTGTGAGCATGGCCAAGGACTGGGCAATGGTTTGTTTTGTTATATGAGTCAGAACTGACCAGAAGGCATCTAACAACAAGAGATACTAGCCTTTCAGAGGAAAGCATGAGGTCAATTTAAGGAGTGGTCAAGTTACCACTGCAGTTAAAACACATACACAAAACCCTGACCTTGTCCCTGATCAGCACTTACCCTCATGAAAAAAGGGAATCACATGGTTCCTGATTATCAGGAAAAAAAAAAAGTCTTAAAATCTTGTCTTCAAACAAGCAGTCACCTAAGTGAGGTGACAGGTGAGCTCAAATAAAAGTGATGTGATCCAAGGATTGAAAATAGCAAGAAAGATCAGAGTAGGGAAATGTATCAGAGCTTAAAACCTGAGACCCCCAATTGCAGAAGGTTATAAAGAACCACAGAAGGGTTGAGCCCTGGTGGCGTAGTGGTTGTGTGCAGGACTGCAACCCACAAAGTTGGCAGTTCAAATCCAGCAGTAGCCCTCCAGGAGCAAGGCTGGGCCTCTTACTCCCACCAGGGCAGTGATGCCCACAAAAAAACCCCAACAAAAAACAAAAATAAATAAATAAATAAAAGAACCACAGAAGTCCAAAATCCATTGCAGAGACCCTATGGGCAGTGAGTCTCCATAGAATACACTCAACAATTGACCAGGGGTGCAGTAAATCCTATCTACAAACAGTACATAGAAAGAAAATTTTTGAAAATATAGTTAGGTTAAAAATTAATATCTCATCATCATTTCCTTTTAGCCCATTTTCAATTTTTAAATTTTCTACCTTTTAGGGAATTGAATAAAAAAATGTGAACAATGTCATTAAACAATTTGGATAGAAATGATTAAGTGAAAGCCTAATACGCTGGGTAAACTTTCAAAAACAAAAGTCTGACATCAAGTCACAGTAACATTATGAGCTCCGATAACCACCTTTGTCATAATATTAATAGGTTAGTAGGACTGGCCCTTGGGTGGTTAATGCTATAGTGGTCCAATTTTTTATAGCAGAAATGAGTACTTTGACGTTTTCTCATGTTAAACGTCATGACTGCTTTACTAAGCCCCGATTTTTGAACTTTCACAAAATAATATCAGGTGCCAATAACAGCCACCAGAGGGCAATAGACCACTTGGAGAGGTCACCATCGCCACAGCAGAAATCATTGATGTCAGTGGTATTGAACTGTAGCAAGCCTGAGAGGGGAAAAATCCAAGAAGTCAGTGTGCAGTAGCTATGATACCAGGTAAACATTAAGTAAATAGCGCTTCTTATTCACTTTAGTCACTCCACTTTTTAAAATTTGTAGGCTTTTGTACTTTGTTTTAAATCATTTAGGATTATTCACATGAGAACACTATAGTCATTTGAAATGTCTGATCTGCTTTAGACATATTAAAGAAGCTCCTCTTGTCTCTGGGAACCAAACCTTAAGTGAATATATTTAGAAATTGATAAGATGTTTTTATTGCTTTTATGAGTAGTTGATGTTTTTGACTTTTGTGAAGGCTGTTTCTTCTTGCACAATTACTTGCAATTTTGAGGTGCACATCTGTGAGGTGATGCCCTTTCCCCCCAAAGGGTTATTTTTTCAAGTTATTCATTTATTTTTAACAAAACAACCTTATCACCTTCAAAGTACTCTCTATTACACTTAATACTTTTTCTCAAATCTGCGATTCCATTCCTTATTAAAAAACAATCTTATTGGGGACTCTTACAGGTCTTATAACAATCCAAACATCAATTAATTATATCAAACATTCGTACATATGTTGCCATAATTATTTTCTAAACATTCACTTTCTATGTGAGCCCTTGGTAAAAGTTCCTCTTTCCCCCCTCCCTCTCTTCCCTCTCTCATCCTTGTGACCCTTTGATAAATTATAAATTATTGTCATTTTCATAGTGTATACCCACCACTTTCTCGCTCCCCTACAGTTCCTTCTCCCCTCCTGTTGCCACCCTCCCCCTACAATCCTGGTATGCAATTCCATTCTTGGAAACATTTTAACAACGTATCTGTCTGGATGGCTGATGGCATCTTCCTAATTTTTTTCTTCATCTCTTCTACATAGTCAAATTGCTGTCCTTTTGTGTCCCTCTTCATTTACAAAAACAAAAAGTGGTAATATGGAGGGGCATCAGGTGAATAAGGTGCGTGGGGTAAGAGAAGCGTGCTGGGTTTTGCCAACAGCAGGAGCACTGGGATGACTGCGTGAGCAGGTGCATTGTCAGGGTGGCAAAACCGGTCCCTCATTTGCCACAAATCAGGCCTTTTTTGTTACTCACTGTTACACTTTCCTTTCAGAACCTTAAAAAAATAATTTTATTGGGGGCTCATACAGCTATTATAACATTCATAACCTTTTAATAGAAAGCTTGATTAACTGTCTGATCTGTAGAACCAACTCCAAGTCCACACTTGAGTCGACATTTTCATCTGTTCAGGAAGTTGACTTACCATGTTTCCCCGAAAACAAGACCTACCCATAAAATAAGCCCTAGCAGGATTTCTAAGCATTTGCACAATATAAGCCCTATCCTGAAAATAAGACCAAGTGGTGGGCGTGGCTACGCAGCGTATCTGCACAACCCATGCATTTCGCCATGGAGCAGTGAGGGAGGGCAGCCCTTCTTATCTGCCCCACTGTGACCCATCTGTAGACTCTTGATATTCCCATAAACAAGTCATTTCAAAGACCATTTGCGCCTGGAAATTGATGACTGCATTGAAAATAGAATGACAATGACAAGAAATCAGCGTGGAAACTTTGTGAAGCCTACCCTGCAAGAGGTCGTGATTTGGGTGAAGAATACATGGGATAAAATCATTGACAGTGTTGTTACCAATGAATTCTGAGCAGGTTCCATGGATAAGAGACCACTGAATGAGAACTCTATTGCTCGACATGAGAGATTGGGGCCAATGGTTCTAAAGGAAACAGAGTCACAAGAAATTGGGGATGGAATTCGGGGTTAAGTGAGTTATGATGATGTTCCAGAAGAAGATGATTTAACTCTAGTTGAATAAATGTAGATTGTTGTACCATACTTAGGAAAAAAAAATAACACGCCCCCTGAAAATAAGCCCTATGGTGTCTTACTGAGGAAAAATAAATATAAGATCCTGTCTAATTTGGGGGGAAACACAGTACATCCAGAATGAGGTTTGTCATCAATAGACATTTCACCTTTTTTTGAAATGAGAAAACCACTCATATGCTAGAGTTTTCCCATAGTGCTGTCCTTGTAAGCCATGTTCAACATCACAACAGTTACTGTGGTAGTTTTCCTGAGCAGGAAGCAAAATTTCACAGCCACATGCTATTCTCTTAAAGCAACCATCCCCCAAAATAAGGTTTACGTGAAACTGCTTTTGTAAAATAATTCACCGTGACCAGAGAGAACCTTCCCAGGAGAGCCCACTCATAGTGAGCTGCTTACTGTTTGCCTAGTGGGAAAAAATGCATACTGCAAAAACTCCACTCTGCCCAGTGCAATTGCTGGTTTTTTTTTTTTTTTGGTGCCCTTCCATATAAATATTTCAGAGTTGATTGGAAAGAAGGTAAGGAGTGGGCTTGAGTGTTAGAGGGTCAGACACCACACGACCTTGAGGGAGCGCTACTGAATATAAACTTCTGTCCACAGTAGGGCTGGCTGTCTAGCAGAGAGTCAGGGACAAATGGATTACTTTCCTTCAGTTCCCTGCCAGCCGAGGGACCTTGCTGGGGCACAGAACAGCAATGGGGAACAGAGGAGAACAACAATTCTTCCTCTACTCGGAACAAGCAAGGCGTGCTATGTGCACCCATGTGCGCAATGATCTTGGGGAGCTGGTCTGGGTTCCACTTTTTGAGGGATGGGGTCACAGCAATTGCAACCAAGATTTATACTTCTTTTTTCTTTTTGAAATCCAATTCATGTAAGAATGCACTAAATGTATTAGCATGTATGATTTTTTAAAAGAAAATGGCAAAGATTCATTTTACTTTTATTATTTATTGATGAACTTTTAAACTTACACTTTTTTTTTGTTTTTTTTTGGGGGGGTATCACTGCCCTCTGGTGGGAGTAGGTGGCCCAGTCATGCTCCTGGATTTGAACCACCAGCCAGGTGGGCTGCAGTTCCACGCACAACCACTACACCACCGGGGCTCAGCCCTTACACTTAACAGTACTTATTTAAGCCATTCGCTAAATTTAGTATGGTGCCAGTACTCACTCACAACTAGAAATATACTTAAGCTGTGTCAAACAAGAAATATGTTACCATTAGAGTATTAATATCAGTCAATATGTAATATTGCAAAAATAGAATTAGTTTAAAACATATTTTTAATTGTGAGCTAATACATATATCATACCATTCCATAGTTCAATAGTATTGCATAATTACTACCACGATGAGTTTCCAAGCATTTCTTTCCTTCCTGGACTCCTTGAGATGGCTTATCTTTTTTTTTTTTTTAAATCTTTTGTTAGGGGGATTCAAACAACCTCTTTTTAATTTTTATTTATTTATTTTTATTTATTTTTTGTGGGCATCACTGCCTCTGGTGGTCGTGGGCGCTACCCAATTCTGCTCCTGAGAGCCGCCGCTGGATTTGAACCGCCATGCCGGCGGACTGCAGTCCCACACTCAACCATTTACACCACTGGGGCTCAGGCCGACATGGCTTATCTTTTATACTCCCTCTCCCCCTCCATCACCACCACTGTAAATTCCCCCACCCCCCAACTAACCCTGGTGACACTTTTTTTTGGGGGGCATCACTGCTCTCCGGCGGTGGGAGTAGGAGGTCCAGCCCCACTGCTGGAATTGAACCTCAGGCCCAGTGGGCCGCAGTCCTGAGCACAACCACTATGCTACCGGGGCTCAGGCCCTGGTGACACTTTTATTCTATGTGCTTTCCCTATAGGTTCATGAACCCTGTGGTTCTTACACTGAAAAACAGAAAAACACAATACAACTTCAGGAGGTTGATCTTAATGACATAACACATCTGAGATAAACCCTAATAGGAATAAACAAAGTTAGTTTTTGTTGAATTATGTTGAATAAAGGAAGTATTTTTATTGGAGAATGTTGGGACTACTTTGAACTTCATAGCAGTTCAAAACTATTTGGGTCACGTTTCAAACAAAAGGGGAGAAAAGCACGATCCATGCTTTTTATTTTTTCCTCCCATGCTGGTGTTATACAATTTTCTTCTGATTCTACGAATTCTCCAATTCACCTGTGATTATGTGGTTCCAACAATAAATTCAAAAGAAGTGCTCTAATGAGCGGCTTACGAATACTTCATATTAGGTACAGTTATGGTGAAAGCAGTGTGGTGAGAGGGGTGATAATGGGAGGGTGGAGGGAAGGTGGGGTAGAAAGGGAGGACAGATTGCAAGGGTCTACATATGGCCTCCTTCCTGGGGTATGGACAGTGGAGAAGTTGGGTGAGGGGAGATGCGGACCGTGTAAGATATGACAAGATAATAATAATCTATACATTACCAGGAGTTCATGGGGAAGGGGGTAGCGGGAAGGGAGAGGAAAAATGAGGAACGGATACCAGGAGCAAAAGTGGAAAGCAAGTGTTTTGAGAATAACAAGGGCAACAAATGTACAAAAGTGCTTGACACAATGGATATATGTGTGGACAGTGATAGGAGTTGTATGAGCCCCCAATAAAATGATTTAAAAATAATTTTTATCCTAAAATGGTGTCTATAGTAGCTTAACAGTTCTGTTGAATGTGCACATTGAATTATGTGTTATCCAAGGGTATGAACTGCTTTTTACCATCTGTGTTAGTCTGGGTAGACTAGAGAAACAAAATTCATAAACACGGATATGTATATAAGGGAAAGGTTTATGTACAAGAGCAGTTGAACATTGAGAAAAACATCCCAACTCAGTCCAGTCCAAGGTCATAAGTGCGATATTAGCCCATATGTCCAATACCAATCTATAGATGTCCAATACCAATCTATAGGTCGTCTTCTGACTCATGAAACACATGCAATGATGTCAAATGAAAAACAAAACAACTACAATGTAGTGGGTAGAAGGTCTTTCAATTCAGTGGTGTTGGAAGCATCTGAGTGCTGGTAGGAGTCTCCACATGGCTTCTCAAGGTCCAGGTTTATGGCCACATCAGGGCAGGTCCTTGTGACTTCTCCTCAGGGATGTCTCATAGGGAGTCATCCTTGTCAATTGAGTGTCTCCATGGAAGTGAGCAAAGAGATATAGCATCTCTGCCTCCAAGAAGGAATTCTCCAGAATTCTCAGGAGAAGGCCATGCCCACACAGAGGTCTCATTGCCTATCTCCAGATTGACAGACTAGACTCCACCCCTACACTCTTCATCCTCAAATTGACAGGCAGATTAGGTGCCTGCCACACCCTCTATTAAGGATGGAAACCCAGTAAAAGCAGAAAAAAAGGATCCTCTCTCTGTCATGACTTCCATCAGGGCCTCTATGATTCCCAACACATTATCAAATGGATCCTCAAATAAATCAAATGAAAATGATTGTCTTCCTCCAAAATATTCCCTGAAAGCATCATCTGGGTTACGGAATGTGACACCAAACTCAAATGAACTATCATCTACCATGTTTTCACAGATTGCTGGAACAATCTAGTCCCAAGGAAATTGACAGCCATTGTCAGGGGGGAGGAGCAGCTGGACAGTGGGGTCTATGGTCTCCTCTTAGAAGACCGAATGGCTGGTGCTGATGGTAGCAGGGGTGACCATTCCTTTCACTTTCTCTCCTGTTCTCCAAGATTAATACAAGGTCTAATATCTGATCTCTGCAACAGCCCTCTTCGATAGGCAGGGCAGTTTCCTGTTTTTAATTGCAAATTTCCAGATGAGAAAGCATAATGACTAGAAGATATCTTAGGTTTCTTTTAAGGTGGGGTTTCATGATATCTGTGCAGAACCTCATCTCAAATTGGGAAGTACAGTACCAGATTTTCTGAACCTAGCATAGAAGTTTATGGGCAGTAAGGGAGAGGCAGGAGAGAGCTATGCTGAGGCCTGATTCCATCTGTTTCTTGGAAGGTGGCACTCTCTCATTCAGTAGATTCCAGGCAGGCCATTCATGAAAATGGTAAGGGATTTGGAGACTGGTACAATATTGGCTATGAAAATGAGGGTATCTGATGTATTCTAAAACTATACTTTGGCTAGCACAGTAGTTGCTAAAGCTTCACACACTCTGCAAGGAAATGCGCAGAGGGAGATGAAGTCTGGGTGGTCTTCCTTTAGAAGGATGCTGAGATGATGAAGGTGATGATACTGGAGAAACAAATGGGATCCTGCATGATAAAAGGCACAGCAACCAGTGAACTCTGAACTAGTAATGCTGAGTTTTTAGGGAGATCCAAGCTGCAAAAAAACGTGCCCAGGAGTGACAGAGGGGAGCGGTTGCTTTGTAGGAATTCATTTTTACTGGGAGAGAGGGAATTCATTCTAGAGCAGGAATCCTCAAACTTTTTAAACAGGGGGCCAGTTCATTGTCCCTCAGACCATTGGAGGGTCGGACTATAGTTAAACAACAACAACTATGAACAAATTCACTCTGGGCCAGGGATGAGTCAGCTGCCAGGCAGGCCAGGCAGTGGCGGCAAAAACATCGGGTGGGCCGGATAAATGTCCTCAATGGGCCACATGCGGTCCACAGGCCCATTGTATGCATTGAGGACCTCAATTCTATTTTATTAGAAAGACAGCCCTGCTTTTTATTGGCTATACGTTTTCTATTAAAGCAGTTTTAAAAAAAATTTCAAACTCTGTACATTATTTAAGATCTATCTATAACTTACTTAGTATATGCTGAGGCACAAAGGCAGCAAGTATGAACATTTAGAAGATAAATCAAGGAACCTCACCTTCTTGAACATTCCTACAGCACTTCCCCCGGCACAGTGCTGGAGAGGACTTGGAACTGCCTACTGAAGGAGACTGGTGTGTCAGGGAGGCAGTCAGAGTGGCTGTTGAGCATGGAGGACAAGGCTCCCGGTCATGCACCAGAGTCCAGACAGTTCATGGAAAATATCATCTTTCATGTTCTTTCCACATTTGCTTTGAGTTCAAATACTCAAAGACACTTATCACATTCCACTTTCTTATTTAACCTTGCCCTTGATTCACTGCAAACCGCTGGGTATCCTGAGTCTAATGAACACATTCTGAACAAAGCGAGAGAAGTGTTAGGCATCCCTTGCAGCCTCTTGCCCAGGTCGGCTTGACCCCCTTTCCTCCCCTGCCTCCCAGGGCAAAGGGAGGGGCAGATTCAGGCACAAACAGCACATGCTGCTTATATTATTTTTTGCATTCCATTCATTACATTTTTCAAATTTTAAACTTAGTTTATATTTATTTGTATTCTTTTTTTTGATAATTTTACTGGGGGCTCATACAACTCTTATCGCAATCCATCCATCCATCCATTGTATGCAAAGCACATTTGTGGATTTGTTGCCATCCTTAGTCTCAAAACACTTTCTTTCTACTTAAGCCCTTGGTGTGTTTAACTCCTTTTTGCCTTCCACCCCATCCCCCCCCTCATAAGTCCTTGATAATTTATAAATTATTATTTTGTCATATCACATACTTCTCTGCTGTCTGTACCCCAGGGAGGAGGCTATATGTAGATTCTTGTAATTGGTTCCCCCTTTTTACTCCACCCTCCTGTATGGAAGGGATCATCACCACTGGTCCTGAAGGAGTCATTTGTCCTGGACTTCCCATGTTCCCGGTTCCTATCTGTACCAGTGTACATACTCTGGTCTAGACAGATTTGTAAAGTAGAATTGGGATGATGATAGTGGGAGGTGAGAGGAAGCATTTAAGAACTAGAGAAAAGTTTCATTGTTGCTACAACTGTACTCTGAGTGGTTTATCTTCTCCCCACGACCCTTCTGTAAGGGGATGTCACTTCACCTACAGATGGGCTTTGGGTTCCCAATCTGTACGCCCCCTCATTGATAATGATATAATTTTTAGTTCTTTCATGCCTGATACCTGATCCCTTCAATACCTCATGGTCATACAGGCTGGTGTGCTTCTTCCGTGTGGGTTTTTTTGTTTCTGAGCTAGATGGCTGCTTGTTTACCTTCAAGCCTTTAAGACCCCAGATGCTATATCTTTTGATAGCCAGGCACCATCAGTTTTCTTCACCACATTTGCTCATGCACACATTTGTCTTCAGCCATCATCAAAGGGAGATGGGCATGCAGTGATATGATTTTTTGTTCTTCGATGGTTGATAACTGATCCCTTTGACACCTCGTGGTTACACAGGTGTGCTTGTTCCATCACATACTGATATTTTTATGGACTTCAACTTGGGTCTTCAATGCAAGAAGGGCTGAAAAGCACCTGATAATTCTAATTAGGTTCAAACAA
>PVJH01018575.1:0-44836 GCA_004026705.1 Nesogale talazaci | reverse complement strand
CTTCATACAGATAATGAATTAGGCTAAAATGCACTATAATATTTGGTAGACTTCAGGACCAGTATCCTTAGTACATCACAAAATACATTTTGATATCCCAAAGAAGCAAGACTTGCAAGTAGGCGTTTTAAACATAACTAATCTACAGCTACAAAGTTCTACTCTTGATAGCATTTACCTTTTCAGGGAGTCTCCCAGTCTCCGAAGGATAAAAGCAGAGAGTAGAATCAGTATAACATATACACAGAAGTCCGTATTGTAAAGGCTATAAAGATTTGCAGCGCAGTGAGAAGATGCCTTCTGCTCCTTCACACTGCATACAAATTATGTGAATTATGTTGCGTATCTCTTGGTCCACTGTCTGGCTATCCTGTCATGTTCTGCTCTGTTGGTCAAATACTGAGTGGCTATGCTTCCAACCAGAGGATCCGCTGGAAAAATAGAAAGATGACAAATCATGAGGTGGTATCTTACAGGCACAAGTTCGTAACTTTACTAAATTGAAATGCTTAAAAAACTAAAGTTACATCTATGTTCTAATACAAAAATCAAAATATCCTATGTGATTCAATATCTGTTTCTTAAGGGTATTTTAAAGTATAATTTTAAGACTCAAGCTTACCAATGATGCCCATTAAAAAAAAAAGAATTAAGCTTACAACTGCTATTCAGAATAAATTTTATTCCATACTCAAGTACGATTCTATTAACTAACCACATCCCTATTTGAAAATGTATCTGCCATTGTGTTTTAAAGAGAATTGAACTCAAGACGTAAACTTTAATTACAAATTTTATTTTTTAAGAGTCAAAATCCATGTATATGGTATGTAGTATTTGAAATGTGTCAAATAATGCCATAAAGATGAAGCGTCTCTTCCTTTCTAGTAAATCTACCTATTCAGAAATTTCTTTCTAGAGAACCAGCTACCCATTTATAACTGTACTTTCTAAATATACCTATTTATATTAATACTGCATTTCTCACTCTACCCAAAGAAAATTAGCTAAATATAAGCATTCATTTTAATATCTATATCCGGTACTCATAGACATTCATGCTATTTCCAATCTTCTGATTTAATAAATGGTAATGTAAAGTATCTATAAATCCACATGCCTAATTACCTATCATATGTATAAATTGCTGGCCTAAAATAATAGAAATACCCTTTTTGGTGATAAATCAATTTTTTAATGTCAACATCTTTAAAGAGGACCACACAGTATGCCAGCATCAACATCATTCCAACAAGCCCAGCTGCCCATGACAAAGTTTATAATGTGACAGGCATTTCTTTAAAAAATAAAAAAATGGGAGTCTACATAATCTACTCCAACTTTCTCAGCAGCAATAATTTTTGTTTCTATTATTTCTACATTTAACTATAATCGATCATGAATTCAAACAGTAGAAAAAGGGTCATCTCATTACTAAGCGCTTGTAGCAGAGAGAGGCACAAATGTCAGAGGCACTGTTTACTCCCATTGGAATTGATTTGTACAACAAAATAATTTAGAAAATGCACTACAATGATAATGGGAGAAGATAATCAGAGGGAGGTGTGGTAGCAACAAACTAAATGAGGTCATTGAGAGACTCAACACAAAAAAGATATTTACAATTTGCATTGCAAAAATTATCATGCTAATCTTTTTACCAGTAACATTTCTCATCATTCTACATTTAAGCTTACCAAGTAAACACACGTACACCTCACTTGTCAGTTACCTGGAATCCAATGTTTTACATCTTCAACATTAGCAAATTACCTATTAGCTGCCGTATGTAACAGACACAGAGGTGCAGGTAATACTGGCTATATCGACAAAGGTTATGTGTCAACTAGGCTGAAACATGATTCTCATTGGTTGGTTTGAGCCCTAGTTAGGTAAAGATGGAATTTGGAAGTTATGAAACGATGTAATCATCCTACATCTGATTCGGTCATACACTCATTTTCACTTAATGCCAATTCTTACATTAGTAATCTGGACTAACATGAATCCAACCATGTTGATAGGTGGAGTAGGTGTAAACTGGTTTTTGTAGCCTTGTTATATCATAAATACTTGCTTACCAGGGTTGCAGTCTGTCAAAAGGGAACAAATAGACAGCAAAACCTTTGAAATCGTCAAAGCAGGACTCCAGTTATCTTTAAGGATGTCCAAACAGATGACGCCCTGACTGTTGATGTTGCAGTGATAGATTCTGGTGCGGAAAGTAACCTAAAAGCAGTTATTTTAGAAAACAGAAAGAAAATAAATGTTTTTTTTACCAACTAAAACTCCCCCCAATGTCTTAGGTTATGTTAATAACAAAAAGTAAATGGTTCTATTCAATTCAGTTTATCAATCTGTTGTTGTATCAATGCAGTAGAGGGAGCTAGATTGGTTTTATACAAAAGTGAGTAGTTGATTTAGTTAGCTTAATCTAAATGAATGATATGGTAATCCTATATATGTATGCTCATACATTTGTGCACATACAAACATACACAAAGCTGAATTTTAAGGACAGAAAGTAAGGGAGAACAAAAATGACTGGGGGAGCCAGAGGATTTTAAAACAAGATAAAGATTTAAAGACATTCTTTAAAGACAATAATAGTATCAATTCAGCTATTTCTTATAACATGCTAAAAAAAATACTGAAGATTTGAAGAAGGTAATGATTTCATCAACACTCCGTTTTTCACTTCCACATAGATGGTTCACTGCCTTGTTAAACTAAAAGAGTTAAATAAAATATGCACGTTCCTTAGTTACTGAACTAAGGAAACATATCTCTGAGATCAAAGAAAAAGAAGCACTACTGAATAGAGTTTTGAAACAACCAAAATCACTAATACTAACTGGATAGTTAATTTGTGAATTAGAGTTGCGAAGAAATAAAGACAGTTCCTGATCTCCAAAATGGAGTCCAGAGAGAAAATGTTAAATTCTCCTAGTGTGTTTTGCTTTTGGGAATGCATATTTTAAAAAATTGTTAGAGATTTCTGGTCTAATGGAGAAGAAAACGGGGTGAGCCATCAGCACTGTTCTGTCCAATGTAGTAAACACTGACCACATGTGATTAACAAACTCTGAAAGTGCAAAAGTGCTATAACAAGAGATTTCAAAAATCTAATATCAAGCAAAGAATATAAAACATGTCAATAATGTTAACTACATGTTGAATACCCAATGCTTTGGTTAGTGCTAAATAAGACATGAAAATTACCATATTTTTGGAACCATAAGACGCACCTGATCATAAGACACAGGCAGGAAAACAAGAAAAAAAATATCCTGAAACAAATAGTACCAGTTTACTAAAACATTCTGTGGTACCACACCTTCAGACCATAAGACACACCCTCATTTTAGGGGAGAAAAAACTGCATCTTATGTTTCAAAAAATATAGTAACTTGACTGACTTGGGTGTACACGTGTAGATATTATATTTATATTTATATTATATTATATTTATATTACCACTGCTCTGAAATATGGAAATGAAATCTGTCCAGACGACAGCTGCTACTCAATAATGAAAAAGTTTAGAAATATAATGCCACATTTTGAATCTTTCCAGAATTAGCAATCAACAATCAGAACGGTATACAGAAACAGAAGGTAATCGTTTTCTATACTTTATCTGAACTTCAAAAATAATCACACCTTACACCATAACAAAAAGCATGCTTGCCTTTCATCTCTCCAATTACAGATCTGAACACACTTAATACTGCATAAGTAGCAAAATGATTGAAAATTAAAGATTTTGAAAAATACTGAGATTTCAGCAAAAATATTTAACATGCTTAATTTATAGACAACCATGATATTAATCAAGGAGGTCCGGTAACATAGTGGGTTACACACTGGGCTGCTAACCTCAAGGTCAACAGTTAGAAGTCAGTCACTTATCCAACCGCTCTGGGAGACACAGGAAGCATTCTTGCTCCTGTGGGGGATCTAGTCTCGGAAGCCTATAGTCCTATGCAACTTGGTGACAATGATATTCTGAAAAAATAATTTTTAGCCAAAATAATGCTTAGAACCATACCTTGACACTCTTGTATCACTATGTAAAGTTGCTAAGAAATATAAGACTCAAAATAGGATTTTTAGTAATTCTCCCCTTGCATATTGAATTTTGCATGAAATAAAATTTTGCTAAATCTTCACTATGTCAAATAATTTCCAATTTAAAAAAAAAAATTGTCCCTTTATTCAATCCGGCAAGTCAAGATTCTGCTGACCTGAGAGAATTAGTATCATTATTTAAGTATCTAGATTCTCAAAAGGTAATATAGTCAGCACGCAGGAATTAGAGTAAAGTTGTTTTTAAGAAAAGCATACCTCTCTTTGAGATTCCAGTGAGCACACCATGGACTGCTAACCATCAAAGTCAGCAGTTCAAAACCACCTGCTACTCCATGGGGGAATGAGAAGGCTTTCTAGTCCCATAAATAGTGATAGTCTCAGAAACTCACAAGGGCAGTTCAATCCTGCCCTACAGAGTCAATATGAGTAAGAACTGACAACAGTGAGGTGTGTGGGTTTTTTGTTTTTGGGTAGCAGAATTTTGTATATGTAATTTGAGGTAAATTCTACTAAGCAAAACTATTGTTAATGATCTTGAAAAGCAAGAATTACTGTGCTGGCCTTTGAAAAAATTAATCATATAGGCTTAAAATTTTCTGCATGTGTACATGAACACACACTGGCATTAAATTGTACTGTAGATTTAAAATAATGAATAGAAGGAACCAAATTGAAAAAATAAATATTTCATAATTGAGGGTTTATAGACTCCATTACACACGTCAGATTTCTCTGTGATAATGTGCTCCAGCTCAGCATTGGTGGTTTTTACCTGTGGCATGCCCATTTTAGAATGAGAAGTGAAGGAGCTATTCAGTTCAACTGTTATGGTTAAGCTTTGCAAAAATAAATAGCAGTTACTATAAGGCACAATTCAACATGTTCTCCACCAAACCCCTTTCCCACATGAACAAGCTAAGAAGGCAGGAATTCCCATTAATTACTACATTGTACCCACTGAGGACATGTTTACTAAAAATTGCTACTGTCCCTCTCTCATGTTAATGAATTTTCTAGTTTTCTGCTATCTATAAAGACTTATTTAACACAAAATTCAAGCTATTAAACTTTATTTGAAGAAGCTGTTAAATACGTTTACTTTTTAATCCAATGTTTAAGGAAGACTTACTGGATCTGCGTCCATATTGTGATCATAAATACAAAATTACCATAATTTGCTTGACTGACCTGCAATTACATTTATCTTCTTAGCTATCAACAGGTAAAATTTCTTTCTGCCAGTTACAAAGCTATTGGTAAAAAGTAGAAGTGAATTATTTTCTTAAGATACTTGAGTTTCCCTATAATCAACCCATGAAAAACAATTAAATATAAATGATCACATTAATACACAACAAACTTTTTTAAAAAACTGATTTCAGAGAAGGATAAGTCCTTAACTATACACTTCTAGATTCTTACCTTTGGTGGCTTAAACGGATAATCTGATGAAAATGTGATATCCAGAAAAAACACGCCACCTTCATATACAGAACCTGGTGGGCCGAGTATAGTTGATCTCCATTCATAAATGTTATCTCCTTTAGGCCCAGCACTATTTAAAAGAAATTAAAAATCAATTGTGTAATTGTAAGCAATCATGTTAGGATCTTAAAATCACTTTAAAGTTAAGTTAGCAATCTAAGGCAATAAGATAAGTATTAAATAAGCCCTAACGTGTACATGCACATGTGGACTCACACCAACTGCTCATTTGGAAATATGTTCTTGAAATTCATAATAAAACTGCAAACAAAAATCACCTGTATACTTCCCTACATAGAAACTGTTGTTAGTATTCCGCCCCATTTGTGACTTTTATTGTTCTACACACATGCACAAGTGTACAGCCTGGGGAAGGAAAGCTCCCAAAGCAACCTGCCACTGCGAAACCCTGTAAAGGAGCACGTTAATCAGACGCACTGGCACCTAACAATGAGTTGAAATTTACTTGATGGCAGGCAAGAGATACATGTTGGGCAGCTCACCACAAGATCAGCAGGTCAAAAGCACCAGCCACTCCACAAGAGAAAGACGAAGCTTTCTACTCACATAGAGAGTGACCCCATCTCAGAAACCCACAGGGGTAGCTAGACCCTGCCCTACAGCGTCGCAATGAGTCAGAATTGACTCAATGACTGTAAGCCTTAAGCCAGGTGTTCTTACTACAACACAGATAACAGTATTGTAGACAACAGTCCGTTTCCCTCTACTTCAAGACAACAATGGCATTCCTGCTTCCATCTTTGCGCTCATCCTCACCCCACGGCAGTCTATTCTAAGACAGTGAGGCAAATGGCAAAAAATGTCAATCTGGTCACATTGCTCCCATAGTACAAAATCTTGGACTTCAACTTATATTAAGCTCCAGAGCCTGACGATGACCTACAATGTCTGTCTAATCTGCACCTTGCCTCTCCATTCCCCAATTTTACTTCCTGTTCTCTCTCTCTTCCTTATTCGATTACTGTCGCATCACCTGTCCTCCACCCCTGCATTAGTTGTGCCTGTGCCCCTGATGTGCTCTTCTCCCAGTCCCCAGATTCACTCTCACATTCTGCAGGACTTGACTCAAAAAGTTATCATTCTCAGTGAGGGCTTTCCCAGTTCACTCTCTCACTGCCACCAAGTGAGTGACTGACTCACAGAAACTTGATCAATCAACCTAAAATGTCACATGATCTCCAGCCATTTCAATTCTCCTTCCCACTGTTCCTCCTCAGATGTTAGGCCTCTTTTGATATGCAATGTCTTCTATATTACTGCGTTACTATCTTTTTTCCCCACTAGAATATTAGTACCATGAGGAAACAATGCAGATTTTAAAGTCAGCTAGGCTTTAAATTGTATGCTCTGAAAGTGCACACTTTAAAAAACAAAAAACCTCCAAGTAACTAAAGAGTGGTAAGATGTAACCAAGGAAGGAGGAAAAGAAGATCTCACAGAGCAATCAAGTTTTATAATAGTAATGACAACACACAGACCATTTCTTGTACTAGTCATATGTATTAAGGGCTCATTAACTTAGTAAATATCTTCACTTATACTGCAAATATTAAAGTTAAATTGTGAAAAGCACAGATGGAACCTGACAAGGATTCTGTTTACTAAAGCATAATGCAGAAAAGATCAACTGTTAAAGTCCATTAAAAACCCAATTGTTAAATCCTCTATTTAGTGACTGAATTTTTGTTGTTCAGATGCCACTTAGCAAATAAAATGTGTTTTATTCTACTGTTTATTTTTCCTCCTGCAAACATTCATTTTTTTTCCTTTTAAAAAACCATGCAATAAAAAAAAAAAAAAAAAAAACCATGCATCCCTCACACCGAGAGAGGAGCCCGAGCCTTGGAAAAATAAAAAAACCATGCTTCCCACAAGCTATTCACTATATGTTCTATCGAGTAGAAAAGTGTAGCTTCAGTGACAAACTTGTGCCTGATAATTTTTAGTTGCTAGCTGCTCTTACTGCCAAAAGGTCAACTTATTCCGGACTTTAGCAGCCCAAAATTAATATCTTAAAATTCATTTCCTTACTGTTTAAATACCAAGCAAGCAATTATTTTGACTGAGTCTTCAACACTACTCTTTTCCAGCACTAAAGTAATTCCCAGTAAAAACTTTCATATGCTTAAACTAAAAGTTTATTTTATATGTCTATTTTTACATGATACTTCTACACACACATTGTTAATCCAATAGTAAACTAAATGTAATGGCTACAACACTAAATTACATATGCTTTTTTTCATCTCTGTATGAGAAAGTTTTATCTTAGAACGAGTTAAACTAAACACAAGGAGAAAGAATAACAACTCAGAACGCAATGTAACCATGAAAAATGTGATTAAATGATGAGTTCTTAAATTGTTAACATAACCATTTTTGTAGCATACATTTCAGAGAGAAATCATACCTAAACAAAGTTCTTATTAAAATGTAAGCTTGATTTTATGACTGTAAAGTGGAGGTGTTGAACTGAGACATCACAGTGGTGATTTAAACATGTCTGATCTACCCTGAATATATATTAATTTTAAGCACTGTGAATTAAAGAGGAAAAACTTAAAAATACAAGCAAAGTGTACATAAAATATACTAAAGGAGTTGCTGATATCTCTCAAAGGGATATGTTCCACAAACTATTTGAAACTTAAAACACCTGTTAACAATAGCAACAATGATGATTTCAATATTGTTCCACCAAAGCCCTGTATAAAGTCTTAGTGAATATTCTCTACTTTATCTATAGGTTCCACTAGAATTCACAGTTAAGAAGTTTAAGGAAGTTAATAAATTGTGTCACCAGTGCGAAATGCTGAGGGTTGAGTTGTTTATCAGGATATGTTACAAAGTTCTGTCAAAACTGCTAACAAATGCCCAAAGGGCATACCCCACTCAGCTGTACGCCTGAACCTGAAGTCATTCAACTTAAGTTCTGCGGGTCAGCAAACCCAACTCCCTGAATTATGTGACCATACACACTGAGCTTCGTATCCACAGGTCAGCAAGCCCAACTTTTTTGGTTAAGTGTCCACAGACACCCCACTTCATAAGTCAGTCTCCTGCACAAAATCAATCAATCATCTTTACTTGACTTGTGCATGAAATGGGAAGTCCACCACTGTTCCGTGCTCTGGCTCTCGGTTCTGTACTGCTTGTCTGATAATGTGTCTGTCTATGGATCCAAAGCCTTCACGGCACAGGGATCTTGGGTTAACAGGACATATTCCAGTCCCATCCAGTTACTCAGAGGGCTCATTTTATAGAGAGTAGGATGTCAGTGCAGGGAATACTGTTCCAAATTACTCACAAATGCATCTGATGAGTGTCCTCCCCCATCTTCTTACCAGACTCATGTAGGAGAAAGGTTTTTTTGGTGGGAATTACAGGCTTTGGCTAGAAGAGCCACATTGAATAGCTCATTACCCCATGCACCCCCAATGTCATTAAATCCAATACTAGATAGTTGCCTCAACATACTAAAAAGTAATGCTACATTTTAGCACCATGACATTAGGTGAAACCTATTAAAAATATATGAGGTTAAATCAAAAGGTAGTATCTGTGTGGTACAATATTTAACTTGATATGGCTCACCCAGTCCGTTTTTATAAATCCCCCCAACTTCTTCCTGCTGGGTCTGGGTAAGAAAAGGTGGGAGAAGTGCTGATATATGATTCAGTTGCAATTGATTGTTAGCCAGGTTAAAGTCCTGGAAATCGAAAGAAGAGATGGCCAACTGCTGGGTTTCAAATGAGCCACCTCACAAGAAGCAGGAGAGGGGAAATCTCACAAAGAAAGAAGAAGTAGGCATGGAGTGTATTACTTGGGTCTTCACAGCACTGTATAAGGAACTTGAACCCAATGAAAGAAAACAGGGGCACCAGGGTTGTGACAGGTCGAACTTCCCAGTTCTCAGAGTGAGTTAAAGTTGACTATCTTTGTGGAATGGGTGCCTCCATCCACATAATTCGGAATTTAAATGTGCTGATCCACACAGTTAGAAACAAGCCCCTTTAGAGGAAGTTTAGGATGGAGAGGAATGTCTTTGGGGGCTTTTATGAGCAACACACTCAAGAGACCAAAGAGGAGAGGTGTTATCTCCAGGTTCTGCTGAGAAGCGGTCCTAACTGTAAGAACTCTGCCCTAAGCACTTATGGTCCTAAATTTTCATCGGTTAACCGCCCTAGTAAAATTCCGTTATGAGGTTTGTGTGGATAACTGCAATGAAGTATCACACCACGACGAGGATTAAGCCTTGGGAAGGAAGGCTGGCGTCAGAATTGGAAGAAAGTGTTAGTGTGGAGGTGGGGCATGTTTGACAGGTACCAGCCTGGGCAGCTGATGTTGATGACAGTGACCCCCTCCTGATCGCTTGTGCATTGAAGAGACATAAAAACCTTTTCTCAGCACAGCATTCCTCATCATCAATGCAGTTTTCCTTTTCTTAAAATTTTTTTCATACTTAGTAAGTACCCATGATTGTCAGGTGTCTTGTGGAACCTTAAAAGCATCATCATTGAGAGGATGCTCTCTCAGTAACCACAATTTCGGTTTTACTTTTTTCAAGGCACCCTAAGGAGACTAAGATAATGTGTAATAGGAGAATGAATCTGTAGCCATCCACTGGTTGTAGATATTGTTGGGTGTCTGTCAGTCAATTCCAACTGACAGCTAATGTACAACAGAGCCTAACACCACCCAGTTTGCGGAATCATCCTAATGGGAACCCATTGCTGCAGCCTCTGTCAACTCATCTCAAGACTCTTCTTCTTTTGCCAGTCTTTTACACTCCACCAAACATGAGGTACTTTTCCAGAGACTGATCTTTCATGATATGTCCAAAGTAGAAGAGTCAAGTCTCATCATCCTCGCTGTTCTTAAGGGGCATTCTGGATCTATTTCACCCCAGACAGCCTTGTTCTTTGGGCAGCTCCAGTACTTTCAACAGTGGTCATGAAAACCCTAATCTAAATGCACCAATTCTTCTGCAGTCTTTCTCGGTCACTGTTCAACTTTCACAAACAAACATGAGGTGACTAAAAATACTACCACTTGGGCTGGGCACATCTTGGTTCTCAAAGTGACATCCTTGCCTGTCAACACTTTAAGGAGTCTTATGTAAGAGGTCTGCTGCTGCTTCCATGAGCTTTGAAGTGAATCTAAACAAACGAAATCCTTCACATCAATCTTTCCTCCATTCTTTCTATTGGTCCAGTTGTGAGGAATTTGGTTTTCACTGAGTTGAAATCTATACTAAAGGTCTTGATTTTATCAGCAAGTGCTTCTAGTCCTCACAGTTTTCATCAAGCAAAGATAGATCATCCATTTGCATGCTCCAGGCTGTTTGTTATGAAGCCTTCATCCAATCCTGGTGCCATGCTCTTCTTCATATAGTCTAGCTACCCAGATTATCTGCTCAGCATACAGACTGAATATGTAAGGTAAAAGATAGGACTCTGGCACACAGCCTTCCTGATTTTACATCAGCCAGTGTTCTCTTGGTCCACATACAGGTTCTGTATCAGAATAATTAAGTGTTCTGTTTCTGAGGAGCAATGAATACACATCCTAAACTGTTGGGTCAATAAGGATATTTAAAAGCCATGCAGATTCTGAAGTGTTTAAATTAATTTTTGACATCCCAAAGACTCTAACTAATTAGTGCTAATGTAAAAACCAAATTCCTACAGACCAATTCAATTTGAGAATGTTATCTTAATGATTATTTTATAGCTTGAGCACTACATTCATTTTCTTAATAAAACGTGGCTGTGTTAGCTACCTTACCACCTGAATGAGATTCAATCAGATTAATACAATAGCTAATGAAACAAGACATTTCAGCACAATGAATCACTCAAATTACGCAGAATGCACACTCTTTTAAGCCAGGCCACCTGGAATACCTCAGTGATTCAAAAATATATCCAGTGTCTATGTAAACCCTGTATTTCATTATTCCATTTGAAAAATGTATTTATTGGGGAAAAATGATCACAATTTTAAATAGGGTGCCATCCCTCTAAACAAGTAGCAGTCTGCAAAACATGGAGGAATAGATTTACTTTGACAAAGATAATTTATTCTATATCTATATAAAAGATAAATACCTACACTTAAGTTGGACTAACTATGGCCAAGAGTCATTAGCTTTTTTAAAACTGCTGGTAAAAAGAACATTTCAAAATTAGAACATACCATTTTAAAATGCATGTTAGAAAATAAACATAATCACAATTATAATAAAAATAATCAATTACTATCATTTAAATAAGCAACAAAAAAAAAAGCCAAAATTACTGTCATTGAGTCAGTTTCGATTTACAGCGATTCCACTGGAAAGGACAGCTTTTGAAGGCTATAAATTTTTATGGGTACAGCCAGCCTCATCTTTCTCCAAAGCAGCGGATGAGTAAGCAAGAGGTTCTTAATGCAGGTAAGATTTTTCTAGTACCTTACTATAATTATTACTTCAAGGAGGAAGGTAAAGGGCTGAAGAGTCCTGGACCAGAAAGGTTAAGGGTCATTTGCCTAGGGTCATATTATCTATGGTTCTCTCAAAATGCCTGCTTACCAAAGTTTGAAGCAATAAATCTATACAAATATTTTAAATTACTTGGCTACCTGCCGAAGCAATCAAAATGTTAGTTCGAGGGAAAAAAGTTATCCGATGACACATTGAATGCAATTCTGCAATAATTTCTAGAACCAAATACTTAAAACTACAAGTTAAATGTTGCAGGTAATTTGAATTTTTAACCCTTTTCTCTAAGTGTCTGACAGTAAACCCTCCCAACTTTTTAGAAGCTATGCTTCTAAAGAAACTCTATTTAATCTAACAGCAGATGACAAGCTGAGTTTAGAGTTTCTTATGTTTAGCAAACCCTAGACTGCACAGAATAGAAATACAAAATAGCATTAACAAAAACTTTTTCAAAGCCATTAAAAATGAATGTTTCTGAAAAAATTTATTTGCATTTTTAAAAAGTCTGTTAGTAAAGGACTCTTTCCCTGAAACACCTTTGGTAGCTATTAAGTAAATTGCCATCAGAGAGAGCTATCTTTCCTGCAAAAGGTAGATTGATTTCTTAAGAATTGAGTTATGCAGATCTAATTCTTTAAAAAAAAAAATTGGAACTGTTCCTTATCAGGTTAGCCCTTTATAAAAAATACCGTGAAATGCTCACATAACTGTGTGGCCCCTTTGATAGTTGGGAACAAGATTTTTGAGTTCTAGTCTTCTTCCCATGTATTTAATGTGTCATACAAACAAATTTGCTCTTACCACATGGTCTGCAGAAAAAAATCAAATTTTATTCTCATGTTTTTTGTTGAAAGAGATTAGGTTGCAACACCTTTAAAAATGTGTGTGAACATTTAACACACCTACACATGAATAAATTTGCTGTTGCAAATCGTACACGTGAAAAAAATAAATTTGCTTAATGATGAGGCTTATCAGAAAGACTCATTAACTAGACTCATTAACTAAAAGAATACTCAAATTTCTAGCTGCACAGATATTGCAATATTTTCTTGATCTGTTTTCCTCACACGACTACTACTATAAAGCTGGTGATTTGTCTATCTGGATCCATTTTGACATCCATCATTCAAATGCACTTAAGTCTATTTGTATAAGTGTAAGAAACATTTTATCAGAAAAGGAAAGTTGTATTCCATATACTCTTTGCAAAATATCCTTGATATTTATACATCTATCTGTTTAAATGCAGGTAAAAATATTATTAAACTTGCAATCAGGCAAAAGGGAAAGAATTGAAAAATAAAGACACCCAAGTTCAGACAGTGTTTAACAGCATTTTGAATAGCAAGTGTGTATGAGACATGGCAGGATCTCGGGTGGCACAGAGAATTAAGCACCATATTGTCAACCACAAAGTTAGGAATTTAAAATCACTAGCACACTCAGATGTAGAAAGATGATCTGCTTCTGTCAAAACATGTAAGCCTTGGAAAGCCTAAGGTTGCCAAGGAACAATAGCAGTGGGTTTGATCTGGGTTTGATCTGTGGACCACGCACTAGTGCTGGAAGCGCAAGTTGTAAAGGTGACCTTAAACACCAGTAGCTGTAATTTGGTGGTCTTTGGCTGTCAGCACTGTGGCCATAGTTCAGTTACGGGCCTGCTATTTATGTACTATCAGATTGGCTGCTCTCTCCAGGTCACTGCCCTTCCTTTTATTAAAGGAAACATCAAGGATACCAATTTGTCCAAATTCAGACATGCATCACTCTTTCTCCTCCCAGTCTCTCCTAATCCCTCAGATGAAGCCTAAATAATTCCACTTTTACTGGAACAGGGAGGGGGGGGAGGAGAGAGACATTGTAGTTATAATTGAGTTATTCACTATAATAAGGCTGCCAAGGGTGATTGGGGTTTTGGAATATCCCTGACATGTAGACCAAGTATAATTGCATTAAGTATACCAAGTGCTAAATGGAAACATATGAACTGGACAAGATATCTAAGTAGTCTTTTGCAACATTTTTATAAGGGAAAAGGAGTTCCACCAACAGGAGCGATGCAGGGAAAAGGGAGCTCCTTTACACTGATTAAGCACAAATATTTCAATACTTTATTGATCAGGTTTCCCTTCACAACCACTACTATAAAGCTGCATTATGCTAAATACTTAGTGCCTCATTTAATCTTACATCCCAAACCAAACCCACTACCATCCAGTCTATTTCTACTCAAGAAGACCTTACATCAAGTTTGAGACTATCAATCTTTTCAAGAACGGATAGCCTCATCCTTCTCTCCCAGAGTAGCTGGTGTGTTTGAATCAAGGCTTGGTGATAGAGTGAATTGCCTGTTGGGCTGCTGATTACAAGGTCAGCAGTTCAAAACCACGAACAGCTCTGAGAGAAAGATAGGGCAGATCAGTTCAACCCTGCCCTATAGGGTCACAGTGTGTCAAACAAAATCAGTTCAAGTGCAGTGAGCAAGCAGGCCAACCCCTCAGTGTTGCCACACTCATACTGGGCAGGGTAGAACTGCACCTCTGAGGCTCCAAAACTGTATATCTGTACACAAATAGAAAACTCTAAGAGAGTGGAAAGTCTCCAGAACAATATTGATCCCACAACTCAGAAAATCCAAACTCTCTGCCATGGAGCCCATTCTGACTCACAGGGACCCAACAAATGTACTGAACCTGCATACTAGTTTTAGGGGATGTTTCTTAACTGCTTCGGATCCTTGGTTTTCTCAGCTGTGAAACAAACCAAAGTTTTCGAGGCTACAATTTCAACCGTATCTCAGAATTTCTTTCTAAACTTTAAAACAAGCAACAAGAATTGCTATTCCTTGATGCTTTGGAGAAAATACCATTCTGCTAAATTGAAAACTACTAGGACTTTAGGATTTGACTGAGAATGATATTCGGACAGCATGATGGAACAGCTATAATTCTAGTCGTTAGCTTTCTCAGTACTGTTGATATAATCTCATTAGCTATGTCAGTACTCTGACCACAGTCTCATACCTAAGTCCCTTGTTGCTTATGTGCACATTCATTCTGGATTGTTTATACCTGCAGAAAAACAATAAAGGGAAATACTCTACCAACTAGTAAGAGAGGCCTTGTCTATGAGTGTTTACTGTAATCCAGTTGCCCCCCAACCCATGGTGACTCCCGTGCACAAGATAAGACAATTGTGTGCCTCAAGTTCACTAGGTGATTTCAGATATAGATCACCAAGCCTTTCTTCTTAGTCTGTCCTCAGTCTGGAAGCTCCTTTGAAACCTGGTCAGGATCATAACAAAACTCATGATGAGTGGTGGCAGGGGTTGAGGTGCATTGTCCTGGAACCAAACCTGGGTCTCAGGCACAGAAGGTGGTGAGAATGTTGCCACTAAACCACCAATGTCCTCCCAGGCTGTGAGAGCTCTGGTGAAGCAGTGAATTAATCTCGTATCACAACCAGCCAGGAACTGACAGCATTTATTAAACTACACTGAGGCCTTGGTACACTGGTGGTAATTAAGTCCTATGGATAAGATGGGTCAGGACAAAGGAACATGGCAATGGTTGAAGGGGAGATTTTACTGTAGATGTGTGTTAGTCTGGGTAGGCTAGAGAAATAAATTCATGGACACGCATTTGTGTTTAAGAGAGAGTTTTATATACAGGAGCAGTTGAATATTGAGGAAACACCCCAACCCAGTTCAGATGAAGTCCATATACCTGCTATTGTCCCATATGTCCAATATCAATCTATAAAGTCCTCTTCAGACTCACAAACCACATGCAATGACGTCGAATACAGGAAGATCAAAGGACAGTGGGTGAGAAATCTTGTGGATCCAGTGGCATAAGCATCAGCGCTGGCAGGGGTCTCCATGTGGCTTCTCCAGCCTGCAGGGCTCTGGTTGCATCAGGGTAGGCCCATCAGCCTCTCTCCATGTGTCTTTTCCACAAGGATATCTCGTAGAGAGTCTGCACAGAATCAGTCTCCCGTATCCAAGGAGGAAATACCAGAGTTCCCAGAACCCTCAGGAGAAGATCATGCCAACACGTGGCCTCATTGACTAGATCTTGATTGACACGCTAGACTCCACCCCTACGCTTTTTTTTTTAACCCTACATTTTCAATCCTCAAATTTACACCAGATTATGTTACTACCACAGGGTGAGAGAAACATACATATGTAATGTTATTATTTGTCAGACCTATGTCTGGTATGTAACAGAAGTCAATGGGAGGTGGGGAGCAGAGGAGGTCTTATATTGGAGAAATGTAGGAAGCGGGCCCGTCCCCAATCCCAACCACACTGATACTCCCCACCTCCAGCGCCTACCCCACTCGCCAAGGAGAATGCACTTCAGAGGACGGCACTGAATGTGCAGCTCAGGGAAAGGGGCGTGTGTGATCAGAGTACACAGGAGCAAACAGACAGGTAAGGACAAAGAGTACATCCTGACCCTATCATGGCCTGAGGATGATATTCCTTTTCGCAGCAGCCAATGTGCAAAGAAGACCATAGAGCCAGCCCCACCATGAGACTGCTCACTGGCGCTGCTCACTGACCCATAGCACTACGGGGACAACACTGGAGACAGTGCGGAAACTGTGCCTGATCTGAACCCTTAGCTTAACACTAAGGGTGTGCAACAGAGTAGCAAGGGGAGCAAAGCAATCAAGTCTCTAGGGAATACCAAAAATAGTCTTTGGGGCCAGGGCATGACACCCCACCAGACTCAAGTGGAAAACACTCCTAAAGGTCAAAAAATAGATCTGAAACTATTTACAGGCTTTTCTTTTCTTTTCCTTTTTTGTCATTGGGTCTTTTGCTTTGTCTTATTTTGGTGCTTATTATTGTCTCTGCATATTTATCTACATAAAATATGTGAAATAAATATTCCAGAAGAGAAAACAAAGTGACTAGCAGTTTGCGGGGGACAAAAGAGGGGGAAGCAGGGGAAAGAAGGGGGTGTATCAACAAACCCAGGGACAAGGAAACAAGCAATCTGAAATTGGTAGCCAAAAAGGCATAGGATACCAATTGGAGCTTGATCAAAGGCAATGTAATAGAGAGGAATTACTGAAACCCAAATGAAGGCTGAACATGATAGTGGGACAAGAGGAAAGTGAAAGGAAATAGATGAAAAACTAGAAGATAAAGGGCATTTATAGAGGTCTAAATACAGGTATGTATATATGTAAATATATTTATATATAGGGAAATAGATCTTGATATACTTGTGTATATATGTATAACATAATTCTATATATATAAGTATGACATACTTATATGTTAAGCATTAAGGCAGCAGACCTTTACTCTTCAATGAAAAGAATACTGTTCTAAAAAACCAGCATTTTGTAATGCTCACCTTCCCAACACAATCACTTAAGACAAAATAGGTGCACAAGCAAAATGCGGACAAGAAAGCTAATGGTGCCCAGCTACTAAGAGATAGAGCACCTGAGTCTTGGAAGGGAGTGAAGGTAAACGAGCAGCCATCTAGCTGAGAAGCAAGAAAACCCACATAGAAGAAGCACTCCAGTTTGTTTGATCACGAGATGCTGATGGGATCAGGTATCAGGCATCAAAGACCCAGAACAAAATAGCAAATTGATGTGGTGAATAAGAGGGAGTGCGGAGTGGAGACCCAAAGTCCATCTGTAGACAATCGGACATCTCTTTACGGAAGGGTCACAAGGAAGGAAGAGATGAATCAGCCAAGGTGCAGTATAGCACTGATAAAACATACAACTTTCCTCTAGTTTTTTTTTTTAATGCTTCCTTACCCCAACTATCATGACCCCAATCCTACCTTACAAATCCAGCTAGATCAGAGCATGTACACTGGTGCAAATAAGACCTCAGGACCATAATGAGAGTAGCAATAAAGTAGGGCAAGGAGAAGGAGGGGGGAGAAAGGGGAAACCAATCACAATTATCTACATATAATTCTTCCTAGGGGGACGAACAACAGAAAATTGGGTGAAAGGAGACAGTGACTGGTATAAGACATGAAAAAAAGAAATAATTTATAAATTATCAAGGGTTCATGAGGCAAGGGAGTGTGGGGGAGGAGGGAAATGATCTGATACCAAGGACTCAAGTAAAAAGAAAATGTCTTGAAAACACAGTGATGGCAACATATGTGCAAATATGCTTGATACAGTGGATGTATGTATGGATTGCATTAGGAACCCTCAATAAAATCTTTTTCTCCTAAAAAAGGAAAAATGAAATAATAGGAAGATGCAGGTGTGAAAATGGTGCTAAAAGACTACGTAGGACTTCAATCTGGTGAAAATGGTGGTTCACAGTGAACCTCTGAGGTAGCAGTTCTCAATCTGGGGGTCACAACCCCTTTTGGGGGTTGAATGACCCTTTCACAGGTGGCACCCAATTCATAACAGTAGCAAATTTATAGTTAAGAAGAAGCAATGAAAATAATTTTATGGTTCGGGGGGGTCACCACAACATGAGGAACCGTCTTAAAGGGTTAAGAATTGCTGCTCTAAAGCTCACCATTAAAGGAGGCTGGGGACATGGGGCAAAGGTACAGGCGGTAGAAAGGTATATAAGGACCTGGTGCTCTGGAATAGAAAGGAAACGTCTTTTTCAAGGTGTAATAACCTACCCTGAACTGTTTACTGCAGACATGAATGATGAAAAATTGTAGCATTTAGTGATAGTAAGGTGGGGGGGGTTGTCATGTTTAAATATTACCATGAGATGATAAAGAATAGCTTTTTTTAAAATGTTCTTTAGCAATAAGCACCAAGAATAATTTGATCAAGTAATCTTTCCCAAAAGTTATCCAAGAGAATAAAGAAATACTATGTGTGTGAAGACTTTTGCACAAGGTACAAAGAGTGAGACTCAGAGCAACTTAAATATCCAACAAAATGATAATAGTTAAATAGCAGTTCCCACAAACTATGATGTAGCCATTAAGTATCAGGATTTTGAAGATTGCTTTTCGTGATGAGAAGAACGGTTTATGATAGATTTAAGGGGGTAGGGGTAACGCAGGCCATAAAATTGTATGTAAAACTCAGTGCTATCGGGTCAATTCTGAATCATCCGGATCTTACAAATAGAACAGAACTGCCCCTCTGGATATCTGAGGCTGTAGGCTTGAACAGCTGTTAGCAGTTCAGGGTGGCATAGTTTCAAAAAGAAATGCCAACAGGGGTCATCTCTTTTTTAAGTTCATAGCTGACTTTAATTTGTAATTAAACAATTGTTTCACTAAATATTCTATAAAGTCAGCATGTATAATCAGGAAACAAATGCTATTTTTCTACAGTTTCAACTATTTCTCTTCCATGACGGGAGATTTTAGCTTCCTACTGTATAAAAACCCAAATCTCTCCTATAAATCAAGAGAAACAAACGACAAGACCAAACCCACTGCTGTTTGTATGATACAGGACAAAAAACAACTGCCCTGCTGGGTGTCCATGGCTGTACACCTTTACGGAAGCAGACTGTCCCATCTGTCTGCTATTGATCAGCTCATGAGTTGTTGAACTGTCAATCTGGGCGCTTTAAACATCTACGGAGGAAAGGTGGCATAGAAAAGCACAAGGTCCAACATCTAACTACATTTAGATGTGTGACATTAGGCAAATTAAATTACTCAATTGCTTCCCAGTCTGTGGTGACATTAACCTTTGGCTTCACTGTAGAAAGCAGTGCCTTCCAATACATACTCTCATTAGCTCCAACCCTACCTCTGACCTGATAGAAGATTCACTCACAGACGCTTAGACTTAAAAGGGATTTTGGGAGGTCACTGGAGAACCCTTGGTGGCAATGTCAAAACCACTAGCAGCTGGGTAGCTCCCACGACCATCAGCGGGCAGTGGGCCCCCACCACCAAAAAAAAAAAAAAAAAAACACTAGCAGCTTCACGGGAGAAAGGGCAGAGATTTCTACTCAGCTCAACAGTTAGTCTTGGAAACCCACGGGGACAGTTCTACCCTGCCCCATAGAGTCAACAGGAGTTGACTCTGACGTGAATTTGGATTTGGATTTTTTGAATTTGGATTTTTTTGTTTGACAGATCACTGATGAATCCCTTACTTTACAAACGAGAAAACTTAAGTCAGGAGCTCACTTGAAGCTAAAGACCTAACATGTGGAAGAGCACTGAATTCTTTCAGGTGCAGTTGTTAAATCAGCATCTTGGGAAAATCCCTCAGGTCTTTGCTTCTGTCATTTCTCCTTGTCCCCAATCATTCCTGCCTTTTCCAATATTCCTTATCTGAGTTTGCTCCCCTAAAAATCTTCAACAACCAATAAGTTAATTCCACGACTCACAGCAGCCCTACAGATGATTTCTAAGACTGCAGACTTTTGGGGGAACCAAAAAACTCCCACTTTTCTCTCAGATGCAACTGGTGCATTATAACTTCTGCCCTTGTGATTAATGGCACAACACATCAAGACTGAAAGCAGCCCCATTATCTTTCAACAGAATATATTGACAAGCAGACTGCGATATATTCATATAATAAACTAATGGAAGACAGATAAACTTTAAAGCATTATGCTAAGTGAAGAAAACCAGTGGCAAAAGTCTTTGTCCTGTGTTTCCACATACAGGCTGATAAAACTCTTAAGTGCTAGAAGGTAAAACTGTATGTGACAGAAAACAGATTGGCTGTCAGAGGAGGAATAGAGATTGATTATAAGGGAACATAGGAGGACTTTTTCGTGGCAGAGTTAGGTATGTTCTGTAGTATAACTGTAATGCTGTTAGTTATCAAAACTTATCAGACTGTTCACTTCAAATCGATTAACTTTATTAGAATTAAATTATTTCTTAATAAAACTGACCAAAACGCTTTTAAAAGAATATAGAAATGGTTATACTCAGGATATAATGAAATATGAAATACACTTTTAAAGTTGCTAGAAAACAAAAGAGTTGTCATTAAGCCATACAAATGATACTTTTGGGCTGAGCCCTGGTGGCACAGTGGTTGTGTGCAGCACTGCGGCCCCCAGGGTTGATGGTTCAAATCCAGCAGCATCTTTCCAGGAGCAAGGCTGGGCTTCCAACTTCCACCAGGGCAGTGATGCCCCCCCCCCAAAAAAAAGTTACTTTTGTCTGTGATAAAGCCTCATGTAACTGTTAACTGCAGGTTAAAGAACTGCTGTATCTACAAGTGAAGACACTGTACTCGAGGAGAACTGGAAAAACACATTTTTGTGGTTATGACATTGGTCTCAAGGAGTTCAATAAAAATGGAATGAAATATAAGGATGGGAAAAAAGCACTACTTACAACTTAATTCTTTTATGGATTGTTTAAAGTATCTAGAACTAAACTAAATCAACATTTTAATTATCCATGTCACAATTTCTTAAAATTTGATTATATAATCTAAATTGAAAAAATAAATGAACAGAAAACCCAACTTCTATTTTCCCAGTGGGAAATGGAGACCAGTCTATATCCAGGATTTCAGAGTTGCTCCTGGGCAAATTAAGGTGCCCTGGTGGCAACCAGATGAAGCTCTGAGCTGGGAACTGACAGAAGTTCAAAGCCACCAGCTGCTCCACGGGAGTTCAAATATACAAATTACAGAGTGTTGATACACTCTCATGGTCTATGGCTTATATTTCATGTTCTCAAGAGTCTTTTATTTTTATGGATATTTAATAAGCCACTTATTTTACTTTATTTTTTTTTACTGAGCCAACCTTTTTGAGTCCCAAGCAAGAAACTTTTGCTTAGTCCAAAGATCAGGGAAATTTTCTCTTTTGTTTTGTTCTACAAGTTTTACAGCTTCATTTCGACATGAAGAGCTATGCTCTCTTTTAAATTCGTTTAGCTTGAGGGGTGAGGGTGCATATGATGCCTCTGACTATCCAGGAGCCCTGGTGGCAAAGTCAACCTGTGTTTGGTTACTAACGGCAAGGGTCAGCAGTTTAAACTATGGCCTTGAAGGAGAAAGAAAGGCTCTCTTGCCTCAATGGCAGGAGTTTTTGGTCTATGAATATCCATCCAGTTCTTTCACATAGTCTGTTGAAAAGACTATCCTTTCCCACCTAAATAACCTTTGCACTCTTGTCAGAAATCAATTGAATATTAACGTGCGGATCTATTTCTGGGTTCGCTACTCTGTTCCACTTATCTTTATGTCTATATTTAGGCCAATACAATGCTGTCACGATTACTGTAGCTTTATGCAGAATGCCTCGGAATCAGGTAGTATAAATCCTCTAACTTTGTTCTTCCTTTTCAATAAATCAGACCAACTAAAGTGCTGCCTGCTGTAATATAACTTCTCCATCCTGTCCATTTCTATTAATGTATGAAGCACCTCAAAAATTCACCAAGGTTATTTAAGAATACTAAAAAGTATGTAAAATACAGAAACTGAATGGAGTTTAAGAGGTTTTACTGATAAAAACACAAGACAAGTGACATTTTAAAAATATGGGTAAATAAAAGATGAGTATGCTAAACGATGCAATCATGAAATAATGCACAAAAACATTTATGGACTATTAACATCACTTTAGTAGGTAAACATACGTCTTTTCTATCACCTAGCAATTCTCTTCCTGGTGTGTAAACACACACACACAATGTGTACTTACATCAATCAAACACCATAAGCACCTTCACAGCAATTTTATTTGTGTTAGTGCCAAGCTAAAACTTCCAAAGTGTTCTACTCAATTTCAGAATAAAAAAGAAAACTTTGGTAAATCAACATAATGGTAAAATACAGAGAAAATTTCCACAAGTTAACTACTGTATGCAACATGCATGAATTGCACAAATAAACATAACTGCATGAAAAAACTACAATGGACAGTGTCATGTCGTTTACATGAAGTTCAAACACGGCAAAACTGTGAGAATAAAGGTAAGAAGAAATTTTTAATTGGAATGGAAGACAAAGGACTCTTGTCATTGAAAATGTTGAGGGGCGATTGCACACACCAACATAAATTATCAAGCTAAGTTTTTAAGCCTTACTGAATTTTATCTCAATAAAATATTTTTAAATGACGAGCATAAACATACAAGCAAAATGTGTAACTTTACATAATACCCTTGACTATATTTTGTTATCTAGTATTTTGCACTTACGACAATAAACATATACTATCCAGGTATTTTGCACATTAACAATGTACAACTGCAGTAATGAACACCAAGCTGAGAATTACACTGTAATGGTTAAGATTATGTGTCAATGGGGCTGGACCATGTGTTTGGTAGAGATGTGATAATATAATTGAACTATTATATAATGATGTGTTTTCTTGTCTTGTGAGCTGATGTGGTTCCCTTCCTGTTTGTGGTAGTTACATAATTTTGTGTCAACTTAAAGATATAAAAGTGTAGGGGTATAGTCTAGCCTGTCATTCAGGTACTAGCCTGATGGTGCCTCCTTGTTGGAGTGACATTCTCTTAAGGAGGATCCTGAGACCCTCTTCTCTCTGTTTCACCTTCCTACTGGTGAGCCACTGGGAGACTTGCCAGGGACCTGCCAGACCCCTGGAGATGCAGTCACTGCTATTGGATCCACAAGCCTCTGCACCCACTGCCTGTGACCTTGCTGCATGAGTCTGAAGAGGGACTTATGACTTGTAATAAACTTATGGACTAGTATAGAAGTGACTTATGGACTTTAGGTGGATTGAACTGGTATGTATAGATGGACAATTCTTGATATAAAGCTCTTTCCTTTACATATATGAATTGTCACTTAGGCTGTTTCTCTAGTGAACCTGGCCTAAAACCTTTTCACTTAATGACCTGATCTTTAGAATCTAATCAGGTTGATAAGTAAGGAGTGAGCACATATACCATCATACTGCCCAATAATTTAAAGATAAATGATAGCACAACACACTAACAGAAAGTGGTCCTGTGCTGCAGAAACTCTACGATAACCTAGAAGCAGAAAAATCAGAATCAGTTACTTCAGATAATGCAAAGCTTAACTACACTAAATGAGTAACTTATCGAATCAGGGTTCTTCTTTTGCAACAATCTAGAAAGAACATAGTAATCCCAAAAGATGTGCTTACATTATGCTCTTACTACATCTACAAGAAATACACAAATATGCTAGTGCTTTGGATCTTCCTTCTGGGGAGCCCTTGCTGTACAGGGCTGCTAATCTAAAGTCTGCAATTCGAACTAACCTGCCACTCCACGTAAGAAATATGATGATTTCTGTTTCTATAAAAACTTTGAACATCAAAAGCCCAATGGGGCAATACTACCTGTTCCTTTGGGTCACTACAAATCGGAGATAACTCGATGGCAATAAATTTGTTTGGGCAGTTCTAGGGCATACTCTGATTGGTAGGAAATCTAAGAGTAAAAATTCACAAGTATTTTCTACATTAAATGACTCTAAATAGTTGAAACATTGACTTGGTAGGGTCTCACTTTGGGAGTTAAGTTTAAGAGCTATGAAATTAGGACAATATGGCCTAAACTAGCACTCAAAGATGGAGAATTTAACAGCACACTCTATTTACAATGACCTAGAAAAAGAGGTTACCTTAATTCATGTGACAATCCTTAGTTAAATGCTATGAACTAAACATATAAACACATCTAAAATCCAAAATTAGCGAGTTCAACAGATTACCATTAAAAAAAATCATACCTGACTTAGCTTTCACCAATGTAGTAAAGATCAGTTGAATTGATTACAACACTTTGGCGCTCACGTTCATGCATGAGGGTAAGTCAGAAGCCATTGGTACTATGGTCCCAGTATATGTGCAGGTGTTTGTTCCAAACAAACGCTTTAACCTCTGCTACCAGCGTGGCTGCAGACATGCTCTCTGTGACACACTGTTTTCATCCCGTTTAGGGATCTTCCAAGTAAAGTTTCAATAACAACAACAGTGCGTCTGAGAGCATCTGCTGGGCCAAGTGATTCCTGTCAGAAGTTATAAGAACTGTTTTTGTGGATTCCCAAAGGGTCACCTTGATAAGATTTTCTTGAAAGGCACAAAAATGATCTCAGGGGTTTATGAGTAAAGATCCAAAAAGTTCAAATTGCCCGGGTAATTTATTATGGTTACCCAGACAGTTTGAACTTTTTGGATTTTACTAATCAGGCAGCAAAGTCTTAGTCTTAGTAGCACAGAGGTTAAAACACCTGATTGCTAATCCAGGCCACATAATCCCCCTACAGCAAAAAGTAAGCAGTCAGCAAGTCCATTCCACTTCACACGGTGCCGCCACACACTTCATGGTGGAACTGCACACCACAAAGCTTTCAGTGCTTCCATACTACAGTGTGCAGTAGGTGCCCAGAGGGTACAATTAAGGGGCAAATCCCTGGCAGAGAAGACTAAAGCGGCACAGTGACCCCTTCAGCAGCCTGCTGCATGAGACTCAGTGAGTGACAGGACACGATGAGAGTGACACCCAGTCACGTGCCGTGGCCGGCTGCCCCTGCCTGCCACCGTTACTGTACAGGGCAGGGCTCTGTAACATGCACACTTCTCTTCTGAAAATAAAATCAATTTTCTAGGAAGACGTCTATCCATATTTCCTGCTACCACTCTCTTCTGGTTCATCATGTTTTTTAAAATTGGGTTCTTTTCTAGTGAGGTTACTCACCTTTGACTATATCAGGAAGAATTGGCTTGAAATTCTAACAAATTCTTAAAGACACAGTTGGGAACAGAACTTGTATTTCAGCTTCCAATGAAGCTGATAGAAGCTGCAAAAGGTTAACACGTCTGCTTAACCAGAATGTTGGAAGGTCCAGTGCACCCAGAGGCACCTTAGAAGAGGTTTGACGATCCACTTCTGAAACACCAGCCTTACAGACCTTGCGATGCACCCACCGTTTCACTGAGACACACAGTGTGGCCTGAGTCAGAAGTGGTTCCACAGCAGTTCTCATCCCAGTATGCTTGTTTCTACAGTGAATGCCTCCCCTTTTATTAACTACTCTGCTGAACCTGAAATTGACATTAAATTCACCTCTTCTGGTATTAAACTTTCTAACTTTTTAGCAAGATGAAGAAAATATTTTTACCTATTTTAATAAAATGTGATCACATGATCATGTCCTGATCTTTTGAATGTGTTTCCATATACAAACTCCACTCAACTTGAAGAGTTTAAATTTAAAAAACAACAACATAGAGCTCTACATTGGCGTTTGAATTGTCCTTACAGGACACACAAAGTACAAACTCAATATTTTCTTAAAGTCAAACGTATCTTAGGCTACTGTTAATATACATTATATTTGACTCTAGATTATTAACAGTCAATGATATGATCAATTTCAGAACTGATAAACTAAATTTCTAGCCTTATTCTTACCATTTCTGAGACAACACAGATTAACACAGAATAGTAGCCACTAATGAAATCCAGGAAAAAGATATGTAGTGTTTAACAAGTATGACTCTAGGTTAGATGTGACTGTTCTAAACAAATAGTTGGGACCTACAAAAAACAAGACACTTTTTGCACCAAAAGACTTCATCAAAAGAGTAAAAATAGAATCCCAAAAGGTGGATAAAAAATTTGACATCATTGCAATGGAAAAGGGACTAATCTCTCAAATCTACAGAAAATGGCGACATCTCATTAAAAACCAAGAAAACCCAAGTGGGCAAAGGACACGGACAGTTCACCAAGAAAGACATCCAAGTAGCTAAGAAATATATGAACTTCACAATCACTAGCTTTATCAAAGTAACACTGAGATACCACCTTACACTCAACAACGACAGGCAAATTTCTAAGTAAAATAACCAAGGCCAGCGAGACTGGAGAGATTGTAATATGGAAAGCACCATTGTGCTGCCTCAATCCATTGGGGACTGAAATCCCACAGGACCCACAAATCCCTCTTCTGAGTATGTGCAACCCGTTTGCCACAGCACTGCTCTGAGTCGCAAGACAACGAAAACAGCCCAAATGACCGTCAGTACAAAATGGACACCGAAACTTTGATACATACACACAATGGAGTATTCTGCATTGTTTTTAAAAAAATGATGAAATGAGGAAGCACCTCATGGCTTGGGTGGACTTAGAGGACATCATACTGCATGAAATCAGTCAACCACAGCAGAGCAAATATTGTATGAGACCAGTTATAAGAGGAAATTAAAACAAAACAAAACAACAAGATAGAGACTTTCATCCCAAAGGAAACAGATTTGGGGGTTTGCCAAAAAGGTGAAAGGCAAAGGAGGGAAGACAGAGCTCTATAGTAGATGGAGGACAAGTATAATTTGGGTGAAGTGGAGGGTAGTGGTCCACAAAAGAAGAAAAATCAAAGGTTGTGGGAGGGGTACATTATTGGGAGGGAGTAGGGAGTTTGATGAGTAAAGTGTTGAGTTGAAATGTGAATCCCCACCTAGTCTACTATTTAAAAGTTGTAATAAAAAAGATTTGTGTCCACATACATTCATATACAATTATGTTTTTATTAAGAATTTCAAAGAATATCAAAGATCTTTTGCCTAAAAAGGCTGAATCCACTAATATTAACTGCCAGAAGAAAAAAATGAAATCAGTAACAAGATAAATATTATGAAACTCTGAAAAGCTATCTTTATTTGTTAATCAATTACTTCTAATAAAAATGAGTATTTCCAAGAAGTAAACCCACATCATTTAGGAATGACTGGGGCCAGCTGGTGAGCATCTGTAGAAATTCAAATTCCATTACATACTGTAAACAGAATGTTCTGATCATATGACCAGTAGTTATCAGCCCAATGCTTGGCCTGTATAGGCAGCACCCATGTATGCTTACTGAATTCCAGACATCGAGTATCAGAACTCCTGAATCAGCACAGAAAAAGACTAAAGGACAAGAGTGCCCTCTAGTGGCTCTAAGGAGATCACATAAACCGAACTGCCAATAAGGTTCCTGGGGTTGTGAGAGTTTGCAGAGATGCGTGTGTTTGCAGTTTGCAGTGTGCGTGCAATAGCAAAACTCTAAATCATAAGAGAAAGCAAAAGCAAAGCAGTTAGAGAAAATTTCTCTAATGGAGGTCAGACTAAGAAAAAAGATTGAAAATCTTCACACCAAGTATGTTTAACTCATCTCGCTGCCACTGAATCAATAGTGACTCTCTCATAAAGTGATCAGACGTCCCACTTTTTAACAATTTAACAATGTCCTGCAGCATTTTAAAATTAAATAAACATATTGCAATACTATCTTTGCATCCTATGAACATTTTTGTTGCTCCATATAGATCAAATTTTTAATCAAGATCCACCCCCACCACCACTACCACTCCCCCACCCCACCCTTAAGGGTTAAAATCTGGTCACTTTACAAGTCTCTCCACAACCCTGTAGGACAAAGCATAATTGCCTCTGTGGATTCAGAGGCTGTAAATCATCACAGGCTCCTAGATAACCTACACTGAGATAAAGCTTTAGAATGACATACTGGTAAGAGTATCATCTCTAGAATCTACAATAAAACTATAACAACAACAAAACAATCCAAACACAAAATGAACAAAGGTTATGAACAGACCTTCACCTAAACCCCTCCTTCCCAAAAGTGGAGCAGCCAATGGACATGTAGACAAACACGATCACTAGCTATTAGCAACCCTTTAAGACTACAGACCCGCTACTTAAGGCTTACATCTTCACAGACGCAGACAGTCTCATCTTTCTCCCTTGAAGGCGTTAGTGGGTTTGAGCCACCAACTTGAGGTTTGCAACCCAATGCCTAACTCACAGAACCACTAAGGTTCCTTGGTTATAAACCTTAAACCTCCCAATGCCACTGAGTCTATTCTGACTCACAGCAACCTTTTTAAAAGGACCTCCAAAACTATTTTCATGGAGTTAAAGTGGCAAGCGATTTTGAAATGGCAACCTTGAGGTTATAAGTCCTCTGCTGAGCTCACGGTGACACAAGAGCTTTTAGTCTTGGACACCCGATGACAAACACATATGCACAGCTATGTTCACTGATGCTGTATTTACAATAGAAATAAATGGAAATAACCAAAGTGTCCAACAACAGATGAATGGCTAGGTAAAATGTGGTACAAATTACTACAGTGGAATGCAGCACAACAAATTACAGTGGAATACAGCACAAGGAAGAATAATTACTGGGGTGTGGGCTAAAAAAAAAAAAAGAAAGAATGATGAGTCTATGAAACATATTATTACATGGAAGGACCTGGAACGCAAAAGACCGTGTGACTTAAGTCCGGCATGTAAGGACAGATATTGTATTATCCCTGTCTTTTAAGAAGACAGGAATAAATGCACTGAGAGACACTGATGTTCACTGGTGATTGGGGCATGGGGTGGGGGACATGTGTGAAACCGCGACCCAAAAAAGGTACATACACAACCAAAGTAAATTATATGCTAGGAAGCACTCTGGAGAAAAGGCTGCATGTAATAAAGAAAATGGCATATATAAGTAAGATGGCAACAACTCCAGCCAAGATTCCCAACAAACAAGTGTTTGGACATGGATGGATGAGTATAGAGCGTAAAGGTTCATGGGAAGGTGCAGATGAGGAATAGTCCAAACCAAAACTCACTGTTACCATGCCAATTCCAACTTTTAGAAACCCTACAGTAAAGAGTACCTCATACACTCATGTATAATCTGAATTTTTCAGGACATTTCTAATGCAGTTTTGTGGATAATTAGGTGCCTCGGCTGATAATTGGGTTGGCTTATACTTGAGAATATACGGTAAATCCTCTGGGGAGCAGACAACCTCACCTTTCTCCAGTGGGAGCAGCTGGCAGATTTGAATCACAGTCTTGGCAGTTAATAGCCTAACTGATAACTCACCATGCCCCTTAGAGCTCCGGAAGTGTCTTTAGGTACACATGAAGGCAAACATGAGCGTGTAGGCTCATATAGTCACTGAAAACATACAGATGGATCCTCTTCAGAAACCTTCCAAGGTTGATTTCCAGGTTTAAAGGTGTAGGAACATAAACTTAAGGACAACTCAGTGATTTGGCACAATATACAGAGTTCATGAAAATATTCCATGTACTATATTCCATTGAAGTGATTAGCATCTTGGGTTTTAAGTTTGCAAGCAGCCATCTAAGATACAACTACTGGTTTCTATTGTCATGAGAAGCAAAAAAAAATAAAATAAAATAAAGAGTAAGAATTTAAGCAAAAGAAACAAGTTTACAAAACTGACAGCCTTACACTAGCTGTGGCTTCATCTACCCTAAGACCCCAAAACGAAATGCTGCCCAGGTGCCACCACCGACATTCTGACAGCAATTGCAAGAGATGGTACGGATAGAGTGGGATAAAAATACAGAACAAGCACAAATACAAAAAGAATAAAAACTAGACAAACTGTGGATATGAAAGGGCTGGAATGGCAGTAACTACTTTACTGAGACACAAGTCTATCCAAAAATCATGTTTTAGGAACATAGTAGAGTGGTCCACAAATTAAAGGACAAACATCTACATGAGCTCAGAGGATCAGTAATTACTGAAAAACAGTACGAAAAAAAGGCAAGAAAGCTAGTGTACTACAGATAAACAACACAAAAGGAAATTTTGAAATATTTCAATAAATATAACTATCACTAAAGAATTTGTATTAACATTCACAAATGAGAGAACCTAACTTGTTACGTAAACTTTCAGCAAAACTGAAAATACTCTTTTTAAAAAGGTAATCTACTGGAAAGATCGATTTTTCCTATCAAAACATTCATTAGAAAATAAGAGTTCAAAGGCCTTAAATAGCTAGCATATTCACCATTGTAAGCATTATTAAACAGAGAACATCAATACATGTGTAAATGCTAATATTATCATTTTTAGTTCCTAAAATGCTATATGCCTTATTATTTTACTTCATCTTCACAAGTCTTGTGAGTAACCCAGAATAGCTATTCAGTATACACTTATCACAAACTGTAACTAATCAGGAGAAAAACACTGGTGGTTCCCCACATAAAAAAGGCCAACCCCATGAGGTCTCATGGCTACTACTTTAACTATCCATAGGCTCATGGAAAAAAATTCAATTAAAAAAAATGAAAAACATTTTCTAACCTTCACAGTATTTAAAAATAAACCTTAGTAGAAATAGACATGTAATCTATAAAAATTTGGATAATTAATTTTTTAAACTTGGATTATAACCCAAAAGTGTAATGTAAAGAATATACTTTTCCAAGAGTGAAACAAAACTCCAGAGGGATTAATATTTTGTCAGTAAAAATACAATAGGATAATATCTTATTTCTGAATCCCAACTATGTTATACACAAGTGCACATGGTCTGGTATATTGCTGTAGCAATGATTTTATCCATTTCTCTATTCGTTAAACTACCTCTCCTGAAATAATTACTGCTTTTCGTGCATAATAGTCTATAAAATAGTTGACAGGGTACAGAATAACCTTTTTCGCTAGCTTCAAATGCATATACTGGTACATTGAAATTCTGAAATATTCCCAAAGGTTCTCAAACCAACCTAACTTGCCATCAAGTCAATTTTGACTCAAAGACCTAAAATGAGATGTGAGGGGGGAAAAAAATCCCCCTTTCTTCTGCATCCCCCAAACCTAAAATGATAATTAAAAAGTTAATCTACTCACTCAGTCAACTCTTATACTTTTATATTAGAAAATTCCCTGATATCATAATGTGAATTTCAATTTCAATTTAATTTGGTGTGTCAAGCAAATTAACCTTAAGGTCAGCAGTTCAAAACTCCCAGCTGCTCCTCTGAGAAAGAGGTTGGTTTTTACTTTTGTAAAGTGTGAGTTGCAGAAACTCAAAGGGACAGTTCTGCTCCATCCTAGAGGGACTCTATGAGTCTATATTAACTTGATTACAGTGAGTTTGAGTTTTTTCTGATACATTACGTACGAAAACCACTTTATAACAGTTCACTCTGTTCATCTGGTTTAGATAGACTAGTTTGAATATTCTAAGTCTATACTTAGGCCTTACATGATATTAGAAAAAATGAACAAGTGTTTAATAACATTTGCCCTGCAGATAGAAAGGCTGTAATGGCAATACTGAAATAAAAGAACTAAAATAAGTAAGTCTTGCTTTATTACGATGATGAAAATACTCTACTCTCATCAACCGTCCCATAAAATGCAGGCATGTACATAGGTAAATATATTTATATACGATGATGGGGAAATAGATCTAAGTGCATATCCTTATAGGGTTAGTATTAAAGACAGCAGATGAGCATTGGACTCAAATACTTCCTCAATGCAAGAACACTTTGTCTTATTAAATTGGCATTCCATGACGCTCACCTTCCAGTTGCAATCACTGAAAACAAATGTGTGCATAAGCAAAAGTGGTGAAGAAAGATGATTATGCCCTACTATCAAAAGATAGAGTGTCTGGGATCTTAAAATCGTGAAAGTAAACAAGTGGCCATCTAGCTCAGAAGCAACAAAGCCCACAAGAAAGAAGCACACCAGCCTATGTGACCACGAGGTGTCAAAAGGATCAGTTAACAGGCATCAAAGAACAAATATCATATCATTGTGTGCCCATCTTCCTGATATGATCGCTGAAGATAAATGTGTGCATAAGTCAATGGGATGAAGAAAGCTGATGGTGCCAGACTATCAAAAGATATAGTGTCTGGGGTCTTAAAGGTTTGAAGGTAAACAAGTGGCCATCTAGCTCAGAACAACAAAACCCACATGGAAAAAGTACACCAAACAGTGTGACCACAAGTTGGTGAAGGGATTATGTATCAAAGAACTAAAAATTATATCATTATAAATGAGGGGGAGTTCAGATTGGAGACCCAAAGCCCATCGGTAGGTGAAGCTACATCCCCTTACAAAAGGTCGCAGGGAGGATAGGAGCCAATCAATGTACAGTGTAGCAACAATGAAAAAGTCTTCCTCTAGTTCTTAAATGTTTTCTCCCACCTACTTTCACGATCCCAATCCTACCTTACAAAGCAGGCCAGACCAGGGGATATAATACACTGGTACAGATAGGAACCGAAAACATGGGGAATCCAGGACAGATGATCTCTTCAGGACCAGTGGTAGGAGGGGTAACACCGGGAAGATGGAAGGAAGATGCATTAGAAAGAAAGAATCAGTTACAAGGATCTACATATAATCTCCTCCTTGAGGTAGGAACAACAAGGTAGTGGGTGAAGGGAGACATCAGACAGTGTAAGATATGACAAAATAATAATAATTTATAAATTAGCAAGGATTTATGAAGGAGGGGGAATAGGGAGGGAGAGGAAATATGAGGAACTGATGCCAAGAACTTAGGTAGAAAGAAAATGTTTTGAGAATGATGAGGGCAACAAATGTACAAATGTGGCTTGCATTAAAATGGATGCATGTATTGATTGTGCTAAGAGTTGTATGAAACCCCAATAAAATTATTTATAAGAAAACAAAAAACGTGTATAGATGAAAGCATTGTATTAGTGTATAAACAAGGATGTTTATATTTGTGTATGCATTAATGTAAAATGTACTTCACCAGAATATATTCCTCTAAGGATTTTTTAACTCTCAAACTCACTGCCACTGAGTCAATTCTGACTCACCAGAAACCTTTAAGACAGGAAGAACTGAGGCGGTAATTCTTTATTGGAATAGACGGCCTTGTCTTCCTCCCTGGAAGAAGTAGGAGGTTTCATACTGCTTACTTTGAGGTTGGCAGCTCAAGTCATAACCAGTACACAACAGGGCTCCTCCAGGAAGGCTAACACCTTAAATACAATGTTCTTTAAATGTTACTGGCATAAACTGCTACTGTAATAGAACCTTTCTTTTTTTTTTTTTAGAACCTTTCTTATTCAAAATTAGTCACTTTAGAAGATGAGCAGCAAAATACCAAGAAAAGCGTATGAAAATTCAATGGATATGAGTGGAACCAAAGCACAGTCCCTGAGGCAGTCATACTGCACAACTTGGCAAAAATAACAATAATCTTCTGGGTAGAAGAAAACAAACAGAAAAGACACCATTAAAAGGAAGCAAAAGTAAACCAAGCTCAAAAGACAAAGCAGGAAGATGGTGGCTTCTCTTATGAGGAATTGGGGTTCCTATAAAGCAAGAAAGTCTGCAGCAGAAGGGCTGTAAGGCTCCGGGTCAACTACTTATGTGATCCAAAAGCGGCCTGTGCTTCCCAAACCCCCTCGTCACCAGAGCTCCTCCCTTCTAGTTGGATACTTAAAAACAACTCAAAGCCAGGGAGTATTCTGGACCTAAATATAACTTAAAACTTCTTAAAATTATGTAACACACTATTAAATAAGCAATGAATAATACATATTTCTACACCAAATGGACTAAATGAGATTGGAGTTGAAGGAAACATCCAAGATAGACAAAGTTTAAGAAAACACCACAATGGCAAATCTGCATGTACAAGAGATAATTTTATACGGGATACATAGACTGCCGTCCCTTGGAGAAAACAATTCAGAACTGTTGCACTCATCCGATCTCTGAAAAAAACACCTGTTGGCTTGGAACAGAGTCCTGTTTGGCCTTCCCTTTCCAGAGTTCCAAGTCACCCTGCAGGGTCCCAATTTCAGACCTATCTACCTCTGTGCTTTCATTTCTGAGCCTTTCACTGGTCTTCTCTGTACACGTCCCACTGTGCCCCCACCGCCCACCGTTCGGAACCCCTTGGACTTTGGCCTCATCTGAGTGCTCCTCCTTTTGTAAGCAATTTATTAATTTTTAAACCTATTCCTATCGATTTAAGTGACACAACATACAGTTTTAAAATCTTGTCTTTGTTGTTTACTGGATATCCTTAATTTTCCCAAAACTTTTACTTTATTTTTCACTTTTTTAAAAACTACTTTTATCTGTACTGTTGCCTCAAGCAATACATTATCATTTAATGTTTCACTTTGTCCTTCAAAAACACAAAATCTTTTATTTTGTCTTTATTACAAAATTAGAGTATTAACATCTACCCATTTTATGTCACATACTACAGTTACATGCAAATTGTTCTGCGTTTATTTAAACAAAGCTATTCAAGTGTGTTAGACAGGGTTCTCCAGAGAAACAGCACCAGGACACTACAATTCTCTATATGTTTATATAGATAGAAGGATATATAAGATAAGAAACAAACAGTTAACTAATCTTTAAAGCAGTACAAATGGCTCAGTGCAACTCACTTGCGTGAGAAAGCTAGTAGACTGGCAGTCCTTGGAGTCTTTTGGGGTTGTTTTTTTTTTTTTTTGGCATCACTGCCCTCTTGTGGGAATGGGAGGAGTCCTTGGAGTCTTGGGGGCCACCCAGTAGTCCTCTGTAGAGCAATTCAGGCTATCCAGCCACAAGCAACAAACAGCAAAGCAGGTCACCAACAGTCAGTCAGATGACAGAGTTCAACAGTCTCCAGGTCAAGAGAAGTATATTGCAGGAGTGTGGCAAAGCTGGGCTTGAAGGAACCTCAACTCACAACAACACAGTCCACGAGTAGATGTCCCACGGGCAGTGTTGGAGTTTGAGGCACACGACGAACAAGGCAGCTGGCTGGTTAGAAGATGCAAGAGCAAGAGGGCAAGGGCGAAGCTGTCAAGCCATTTCTAGCTCCGCCCTTCAATTGATCTCATGTGCTTATTGGCCTTGTCAACACAACAGACCTACCTATCTTCTTTGGCCATGTTGGCATCACAAGCCTACCTATCACATCAAGTTACAGATTTAATGTGCAAAGAACACATATAAGCTACAGGTTCCTGTCCTAAACTTACTTGGCCTACTGCCTGATTTTAGGAGCAAAAAGAAAATTACTATTACTCCCCCCCCCCCCAAGTAATTAAAACCTTGATTCTATCGCCCATAATCCAGGATAAGGTGGTCTGTGCAGCCCCCCTGGATTGCTCCTCCTTCCAGGATTTTCTTTACCAAAGAATGAGACCGTATCCTCTAATTACTCATGCCAGAAACCAGGACTCTGAGATGCTGTCAAGTACACTATTTCTTGCCGTAATTCCTTCTGTGGAATAATTCTGGATTCTATGGCTATGGCTATAATTTTCTACTATGCTAAGGGCCAGGGTTGTGCTGGGATTAAGTCTCAGACTCTGTTTCCTTGGGTGTGTGTATGGTTTATTGAAGGACAAACCACGCCTCCACTCAAATCCATTTTTCTGTATATAAGAGCCATCTCTGAAGAAAGGAGAGATCCCAGAATCCTATGAAGATGGGCATGTTCAAGATCGGAAGCTGCAGAGGCTGAGATCGGAGGCACCAGAGGCTGTAGCACAGAGAACAAGGGACAGAGCAAAGAAGCCAGGCCAGCAGCAGAGGCAGAGGCAAGGAAACCATGAGACAAAACAAGGCACAACCCTGCAACTAGGCAACTCAGAAGCAGAGTAGTGGTCAGGCATTCTGGCCAGCAGATGCTGAGAGGGTCAAGACTGGAGAAAGATACGGCTACTGGTTGAAGAAATGTGTTGCACTCAACCAGTAATTGTATCCTTACTGCTTACAGCTCTTGACTTGTGGTGACAAAGATTACACACTGGGCTGTAACCAACCACTGGGTCACCAGTTCAAAACCATTGCACTCGAGAAAAACAAGGCTTTTTACTCACCCCAAAGAGTTACTGTTTTGGAAACTCACAGGGGCAGTTCTACTCTGTCCTAAGTCAGAACTGACTCGATGGCAGTTGAGTTTGTTTGGATTCTGTATTTACTTCCCTAATAAACCCTCATAATTTTGAGTATTTTGAGTTCCATGTTGCCAAAGCAATGTATTATTAAACCCAGCAAAGGAGTGGCGAACTATTGTGGGGAAAATGTGGGAAAATTTGGAAAGGAATAGTTTGTATGAGAGTAAAGAAGGATGGAAGCACGTCTGACCTCTGCCTTGTGGCAGCGAGGAAGCTAGAGCTGATTGCCCTCCAGGCGGTTCTTGAGAACTCAGCGCTGCTATGCCTTCTCCTTCACAGCCATCCTTTAGATCCTGTTCACCTTTCCATGTATCTATTGCTTTCCAACTTTTTCCATCAGAATCATCTCATTCCTGGACTAGCAGAGTAAGTATATACCTCAGCACCACCCGAATTTCTGCTTCTATACCACACTATATTTTGACTACAAATTGACCACAAATATTCCTATTTCAACATTCACTTCCAGAACCATCCACTCTCCATTTAGAGGTGTAATCTATTTCTTCTCCCTTGGAAAACTTGGACAATGCTTAGACAAAAATACAAGCCTATCCACATGAGCAGCAGTTTGAACCCACCAGTGGCTCCATGGATAAAGAGAAAGCTGTCTAGTCCTAAAGAGATTTAAGATCTCAGAAACCCACAGGGGCAGTTCTACTGTCCTGTAGGGTCACTGTGCATGGGAATCAACTCAACGGCAGTCAGTGAGTTTCATTTTTCTTGGTTTTGTGGCTGCTACCTCGAGGAACAGAATGCCTTCCTATAGCAGGTCAGATAAGCGATGCAGATTCGATACAGAGTGCACATGTTTGTACTGTGGGTTGAGTTTTCCCTCTCTGCCCCACACAGTTTGACTTTAGAATCTAGCACTCATGTTTTAAGGAGATCACAGTCACAAAACTTCTCTCAGGCCACTTATTTTGGATAAACTGAGGTGCCATGGCAGAAGGACATTCAAGCAGCCAGTAGAGAGGTACAGGTGGTAAGGAGCTAGACAGCAGTTCTCAACCTGTGAGTGGTGAACCCTTCAGGGGTCAAATGAGCCTTTCACAGGGGTCACCTGATTCATAACAGTAGCAAAATGGCAGTTATAGCAATAGCAATGAAATATGAAATAGCAATAAAAATGCTATGGTGGGGGGGGGGGTGTTTCATCACAACATGAGGAACTGTATTAAAGGGTCGCAGAATTAGGAAGGCTGAGAACCATTGCACTAGAGGGTCTTCCCAAAAGCCATGTCAATAAGCCACCTTGAAAACTGTCCCCACACCCAATGAAGTCTTTAACTGCAGTCTACCGGCATCTTGACTGAAACCTCACAAGAGACCTTAAACCAGAACCACTGGGTAATGCTCTACCCTAAGATCTTTACTCCAAGAACGTATGTGAAAATGTCGTTTTAGGCCACCCCATCGCGGGAAATATTGTTAAGTAGCAATGAGTAACTAATACAACACTGTTGGGGGTTCACTATCCTAACACCTGGTAATTTGTCTTTGTGGCAATGAATACACTTGAAATTAAAAAAAGAAAAAAGTAATAATATACATGTCTTACTGCCAAAAATAGAAGGAGTACAGAGGCAAAGCAATGTCGGACTCTTTCATTACTACATTCTCAATGCCAAGGCTTCAAAAATATTCAAAATGAGAAATGTCAATACTTGTCAATATGTAGAGGCTTCATAAAGTACATGGGAAAACTCCATTATCTTTTAATTGTTTATTTTCACAATCTTTTTGTAGCTCACTTCCATCATCTCTAAATGAAAATGTGTCAAATAATGTCAAAGTTTTCTTTATAAGGTGAGATATTTTATCAAACAGTATAATGTATAATTAAATACCCTGGTTTTAGTGAAAAATAAGTATGTAAAAAATTAAAAATATGGTGCATGTATACATGTTTGTGCACATAGATGGCTTCTGAAATATTCATGAAAATTTTCTCTATATTTCATTTCTATTTTTCATGAAGTTTTTGAAGCCCCTCATATAAAACTATTATTACATATAGAATATATTCCACTCATTTTACTAATCATACCTACCAAGTCGAGCTGAGATTATAAATCAGCCATTACATGTTAAACGTGTAAGCTTACCTGACACTAGGCAATGTTCAGGCACTAACATGAATTCAGAAACAAGTACATAAACACACGCCCTGACTTTTTCTTTCAAGACTTACCTTATTAAAGTACCTAAAATATGTAGGAAACTACCTAGAAAATAACAAACAATACAGCAGTAAAAAAAAGTAAGAGCTCTACCTGACAAATACCTTGACCTCATGTAAAACTGAATAAAACAAAATACTCCCTAAGTTATATTGAAACTTTATAGTATATAATATTATATATAATAAACTTGTTAAAACTAATTTAATCAGCACTGCCGGCAAAAAAAGGACCATAATCCAAAAGCATCAAACTCCTGGCATTGATCATATGGCAAGAACCCTAGAGCAAGCAAACCGATGGCACTGGTGCCCAGCAAGAGTCAATGATAGAGTGCTCCACACCTTACCCAGGTCCTTTATTTTGAAATGGCACAGAAGTAGAGCTGTCCTTCTATATAAAATAAGAGCTTAACTCTATGGACACTACCTTGACAGGGAAACAAGATGTAGTCTACAGAACCCTCTTTCCCTTACAGGCCTAACTCATGGAATTCAAACCAAATATATAAACATCATTGTCCACAATTAAGTAACCGTAATGAAGGCTATCAATTGCTTCTCCTACAAGAGATGTAAAGGAAGCCACACAGTATCGGTATGAACTAATTTTTATACCACTACTTGCCAGAAACCTCAGTGTTTAGACTGTTCAAGATCACACAAGGCTGGCATTAAGATCAAAGCTGAAGGACATTAACTGTTAGCTAATGCAGCTAGAGATGATGCTTCTATACCATGGTTTTGTTACAATGACTGAATTCTCTTTCTAAATAAATGTTTTAATTGGTGTAACCTAGAAAGAGCAATGAAATAGAACCTAAAGACAAGAACATTTTTGTTTTGGCTCTGATCAAAGGTGAGTCAATAATTTTGTGCCTGGGGGGTTATAAATCTCTTAATTAAAGAGTGTATGTACGCTATGCAAGTCTGTAAAGGCCCTGCCTGTTGTATGATGTGAATGCTAAGGCTGAATTCAAGTCTTCATTAGGAAATGTAAATGCATAATACTAATAAGCCCCTACGTATATTTTTGCAAAGAAGAGGTAATTCAAAGCACACGGCAAACCTGAAGCAGATCTGAATATTGTTAGAATGGAATTTCCATGTAAGTGTAAAAATGAAAATGGGAAGACCCAACATAAACTTCGAGCAAAAGGTGAAATTACCCAATCCTCTGAAACGCCACGCCTCTAGAGAGCAAAAGATTTTTCTTAATTGGCATAATCAGTAAAATGATGCTTTAGTTATTCTCAAGTGTTAAGATTATCCAAATGTTTGGAAAACCACTCAAAACTACTGCCAAATGAGTTGATCCCAGATCACTGAGAGGCTGAAAAAATGGCAGAAATACCCTCATCAAATCTCCAAGGCTGTGGAGTAGCAAATGAGAAACCACTGGCCTTCTGGTTGAAAGCCAAACACTTTAACCACTACACCACCAGTGATCCTTAATTTTGGAAACGTAAAGGATAGAATATTTTTAAAATCCGACTAGCTGTTGTTTTTCCTTCTATATCTAACTGTGAAAGCAAGTTAATGTAAAACATCTGAAAACACGTTTGGCAGCCACAGAACTACCAAGTTTTAACTAAGACCATGCCAGACCTGCTGTAATTTTTACACCATAGCAAAAAGCAATTCCTCCTTGGTCGAAGTATTTAAAATGTGCACACACTCTGCAGATGACTTCCCATGCTGTGATTAGAAAGCATATTGAACAGACTGGGAAGGAAAGCAAAGCCTAGAACATGTGCGTATCAACTTCTTTGGCTAATATTAATCACTTTTTTTTTTAAAAAGCTGATAAGGTATGACCCAAAAATGTTTCAATATTATAAAGGATAGAACAAATAGGAAATAGGACAACAGTTACTTATCCTGTAATTAGCTGTGAAACACCTGAAATGGAGGGCTTTCACTGATTTCTAAAGGAAATCAACTGATTTCTAAAGGAAGACAACTGTATAAATACAATTACAACATAAAGGGTATTCAGTAGTCCACCAAACTTCCTGCCGCAGTCATTTCTGGCTCACAGCAACCCCACAGCGGTTCTCAACCTGTGGGCCAAGACCCCTTTGGGGCTCGAACGAGCTTTTCACAGGGGTTGCCTAAGACCATCAGAAAATACATAAACATTTCACAATATATAATTACATATTGTTTTGTGATTAATCACTATGCTTTCATGTTCAATTTGCAACAATGAAAACACATCCTGCATATCAGACATTTACATTAAAATTTATAATAGTAGAAAAATTACAGTTATGAAGCAGCAACAAAAACCATTTTATAGTTGGGGTAATCACAACATGAGGAACTTAAAGGGTCATGGCATCAGGAAGGTTGAGAACGAGCGCTATAAGACAAGGCAGTCCCAGTAGAATTCTGAGACGATACCTCTCTTTTTTTTGGCGGGGGGTGGGAGGGGGGCGTCACTGCCCTGGTGTGAATAGGAAGCCCAGCCTTGCTCCTGGAGAACTGCTGCTGGATTTGAACCGCCAACCCTGTGGGCTGCAGTCCCGCACACAAACTACGCCACCAGGGCTCAGCCCAAGACTATACCTCTTTAATGGAGTAGAAATACTCATCTTTTTTTCTGTGAAACAGCTGCTGATTTTGAACTCCTGACCTTTGGTTAGCAGCCCAATACATAACCACCACCAGGCCACCGGCGCCCCCATCACAAATACATTCTTTTCCAACTACATCAATATTGTGGGAGCCCTAGTGGCATAGCACTCAAGTGCAAACCATAAGGGCAAAGGTCGTGCTGAGAGAACGATGACGCTGTCTATTCCTGTACAGAATTAACTCCTGGGAACCCAATAGGGCAGTTCTACCTTGCCACAGGGTTGCTCTGAGTTGGAATCCCGTCAATGGCACTGAATCGGGAGTTTTGTTACACAAATAGTATAGTCAGAATACTTCGGGGGACTTTTATGTTCAGTACTAGCTAATGCTTTAGCTCATAAAATATTACCACGACCCAGGAACAAGTAAGAAATTAAATTTCCTAGAATCGGATTATACTTACTATCATGTATCTGACACTCAATACAATACTAAAATGAAAAAAAAAAGTTATGGGAGAAACAGTGAAGTGTATAAAAATTTTATTAAAGAAACAAAAAAATTTGACTTACTGAGAAAATTAGTAACACTTTTCTCTTACTATAAAAATAGGTGGTTGTCCAACTACCAAGTGATAAAGCATCTAGGGTCATAAAGGCTTGAAGGTAAACAAGTGGCCATCCAGTACAGAGGGAGCAAAACCCACATGGAAGAAGCACAACAGCGTGTGTGATCCTGAGGGTTTGAAGGGAGCAGATAGCAAGCATCGAAGAACAAGAATCACATCGCTACAAATGAGGGAAGGGGCAGGGTGAGGACCCAAGGTCCATCTGTGGGCAACTGGACAGGGGAGTCGCAAGGAGGAGATGGGCTAGTCAAAGTGCAGTGAGGTAGCAATGAAACATCCAACTTTCCTCTAGTTCTGGAGGTTTCCTCCCCCAACTATCAGGGTCCCAATTCTACCTTACAAATCCAGCTGGTCTGCAGGAGGTACACTGGTAGGGATGAGAACTGGAAATACAGAGAACCCAAGACAGATGAACCCCTCAGGACCAATGTTAAGAGTGGAGTTACCGGTTGAGTGGGAAGAATGTGGGGTAGAGAGGGGGAGGCAATTACAAGGATCTACACATAACCTCCTATCTGGAGGACGAACATCAGAGAAATGAGCAATGGGCGATGTTGGGCAGTGTAAGATATGACAAAAAACAATAATTTATAAAGTATTGTGGGTTGGTAGGGGAGGGAGGAGTGGGCAGGGAGGGGAAAGGATGAAAAGCTGATGTCAAGGGCTCAAATGGAAAAGCAGATATTTGGAGAATGGTGATGGCAGCAGGCATGTGAAAGTGCGTGACATAGTATATGTATTTATGTATTGTGAAAAATGATGTACGAGCCCCCCAAAAAATGATTTTAAAAATAAAAAATAAAAATAAGTGGTACTTTAGGATCAAAAAATACTTATAAATTAGCTAATTTTAAATGTACTAGATTAATAGCAACTGAAAACATTACAGTATCTCTTTATGATCTTGTTTCCATATCCATTTCCTTTTTCCAAACCTCATTTGTATCTTAGGCAACTTTTTGAGATATCTGGAGAAACCCACATATGAAATGTTAAAGACACAACTAAGCATCCTAGATAAAGGTCACACATTAAAAGAATATGAATTTCAATTAGAATATTGCTACCCTAAACTCACAGTCCAGTGCTATTCCTCTACATAAAAGTGATAAAAACCTTCACAAGAGCACACAGCAATGTCTGTGTGTGTATGTATATGTGTGTGTGTGTGTGTGTGTGTGTGTGTGTGTGTGTGTGTGTGTGAGAGAGAGAGAGAGAGAGAGAGAGAGAGAGAATATGCACACATAGACACACACAAACTCATCATTGGTCTGCAGTACAGGAAGTCTAAAAATGGTGGTGCCACTGGAGGCTATGTATGGGTAAGGGGGTGAGAGATGGCTGGTATGAAATTTAGGGAGGTATGTAAACCAGAATCAAATGAAGAGAAAGAGGATGTTTAACAGTTTAAGCTATTGTATATATGTGCAATCTGATGATGAGTTTTTAACGGGACTGTACATACGGATGCAACTGGAGAGAAGTTTTTTTTTCACGTCAAAGGACATGCTTGTTTTCTCAGAGTACTGATTTGATAGGCAGTTTAAACAGTTTCCTAAACAATTACAATCTCAGAAACTCACAGGGGCAGTTCTACCCTGTCCTATAGGTTAGCTACCAGTCAGAGTCAACTCGATAGCACTGAGTTTGGTTTCTGGTTTAAAGCAGGGCAGGGAGAAGAGAGAAAAGGCATGCAGTGTCTGGTTTATACACTTCCATGCTTGTGCTTAAGACTCAAAATGGGAACAAAGTTAGAGTAGGTAAATAAGCTGATAGTATTTGGCCCAGTTGTGAGGGCTAACTATTAACCAGGCTAACTGTGACTGTGAAACCATTATTGTAGAAGCAGTAATGGTGAGAGACTAAGAGAGAAGCACTAGTAAGTGCATTGGAGTACAGTGGTCAAATCTAAAGTCCCTTAAAAAGTTTTGCTACTCTGGTATCCCATGTCTCAGAGTAGGGACAAGGGCATTCTCAGTTAAATTTTACCAATAATCAAAAATGACTGAAGCCGAGATGACTTTTCGAAAAGCACCAAATTAGAGTGATGATTTGAGTAACTTCACCCGTGGGGACTCTGCCCTGAGGAAGGACTAATTGTGAATGGCTTGCCTTAGAAGGCAAAATTATTGTGAGGGGGAGTTTTATGTTGTTCCTTGTACGGAAGAATCATGGCTAGAAAACGCCAGAGGGTGGCTTGCCATACAATGGATCACTTCCATGTGCCCTCTCCTGCCCAACTCTTCTAACTTGTACCAAATGACTGGGAGGGGCTGTCCAAACAATAGGGTGCTTGGAGCTCACCAAAGGGATTGAACAGTTTGCTAATAGTACAAACAAGGTGTAATGCATAGTGCCCTTAGGGAAGTGGGACCAAGCAAATAAGGTGTATGGAACCCTAAGATGGAAATCAATTCACTTTACCTTCGTAGTAGGTAAATGAGCCATCTTGGAAGCAGGAAGGGGAAACTCACTACCATCAAGAAGCAGATATGGGAGCAGAGTGCATCCTTTGGACCCAGGGAGTCAGAGAAAAAGAAAGCTGGTAACACAGTAGATGAAAGGATGCTTATCAGAGGCACAGAAACGGTGAGTGGAGAGGCAGCAGGACCAAACCAGCAGGGCACAGGATTGCTGGCAGGGTGGGGGCCTGCAGGTACTGGCTGAGCAATTCTAATTCTATCCAT
>PVJH01018574.1:0-44176 GCA_004026705.1 Nesogale talazaci | reverse complement strand
CCATGCTGCCTCCCACCCACTATCATGACCCCAATTCTACCACATAAATCCAGCTAGACCAGGAGATGTACAGTGAAGTTGGAAACATGGGAAACTTAGGATAGATGATCCATCAAGACTAGTGATGGGAGTGGTAATACCAGGAGGGTGGAGGGATGGAGGAATGGAGAGGGAGAGCCAACTTCAGGGATCTACAGGTAGCCTCCTCTCTGGGGCATGGACAACAGGGAAGTGAGTGTTGGGACACATTGTACAGTGTACAGGATGAAAAAATAATTTGTAAATTACTAAGGGTTCAAGGGGAAGGGGGGAGGAAGGGTAATATAGGGAGCAGATAATGGGGGCCTGGAGGGAGGGAGAATGTTTTGAGAGTGATGATGGCAGTGGGTCTGTAAAAGTGGCCTGAATACAACTGATGTTGTTAGAGATTGTGATGGGAGTTGTAGGGGCCCCCCAATAAAATGATTATTTTTTTTAAAAAGGGGGGGAAGAGAAAGGGGAGGGTTTTTTTTAAAGGAACTTGTATCAAGGGCTCAAGTGGAAAATATTGGGAAATGTATGTGGAAATATGTGTGCAAATGTGCTTGATACAAATGATGTACTGAATGTTGTGGTAGCTGTAAGAACCCCCAATAAAATTTCAAAAAGAAAAAAAAACTGAAGAAAAAGTCACAGTCTCAGAAATCTATAGGATTGGTAAGAATTGGCCTGCTGGCTGTGTGTTTGAGTGACTTATATTATAGTCCTAATAGATAATGGCTCAAAATGTATCCAGGATAGTTCAAGAAAGCTGCCCAAAGCACTCATAGGCAGGAGACATTCTGGTGGCTCAATGGGTAAGGAGTTGGGCTGTGTGGCTGTTATATAATCTCATGTCAACTTGAGGGTATGGAGTCTAGTAAAGGGTGGAGTCTATCCTGCCAATCAAGTCAGAGCCTGATGATGACTCCTTGTGGGCATGTCCTTCTCATGAGGATTCTGGGAGCGTCTTCTCTTTCTCCCTGGAGACAGACCAGGCTCTCTCTCTGCTTCACTTTCTTGCCATTGAGACACTCAGAGAGCTGGAGAAGCCACTTGGAGACTCGTCCAGCGCTGAGCTGCTTCCACTGCCACTGGATCCATAAGACTTTTTACCCACTGGTCTGTGATCTTCTTGCATTCAGCATCATTTCATGTGCTACCCGAGTCTGAAGAGGAATTTATGTACTAGTATTAGACAGATGGGCTAACATCAGACCCATGAACTCGAGCTAGACCAGGCTGGAACATACAATTGCTCTTTGATATACATTTCTCTCTTACATATATATATGCGTGTCCCTGGATTTGTTTCTCTGGTCATCCCGGCCTAACACAGCCTTCTAATGACCGGGATGGCAGTTTAAACCCACCAGCTGCTCAGTAGGAGAAAACTGTGTCTGTTCCTGGAGAGACAGACAGTTTTAGAAACCCCAAGGTGCAGTTCTCCGCTGCCCCACAGGATTGCTATGATTCACGATCAACTTGATGAGTTGGGTTTTCATTTTTTTTTAATCCATAAGGGGTATGTTTCTCTTCTTATTGATATGATAAAATATATATTTCACAAAACTGGGACAGGGAGGGAGTTTTCCAAACACATTCTTCTGACTGGTGCATACATTATTAACACAAAGAAGTCAGCCAAAATTAGCCGCAGACTGCAAATGAGCTGCGGTAACAGAGGCAAACAGATGTCCGCAGAGAGGTGACCTCAGATGTCACTGAGTCAGTTAAAAGACGCAGATGTTTCCAGGATAGGACCTGATAAATAGGTGGAAGTATTTGCTGGAGAAGGTTGAAGAATGGTAAATGCCCAGGATGTAACGTTTGGATTTTATTTGTAAGGGCTGGTGAATTAGATGTACAAAACTTAGAGTCCTTGATGCTACCTGTCTGCTCAGGCCTCTGTGGGCCAAAACGTCCCCTTACTGGATACATTAGACACACACCAAGTATGGAAGCTTGTGCCACCTCAAAAATGGAAGGGCTCATTCCCTGGAGACTGGAGCTACAACATGGCTAGTGCAGGGAAGACTGGCCCAACAGCAAGCGCACACTACAAAAGATCATTCCCTCTCCAAAGAGAATGTCACAAGAGGGCATTGGATTGCTTACTGCTGTGAGTCGGGGAAGGAAATGGGGCTGTTTGTAGGTGATTGACCCCCCACCCCCACAAAAAAACCCTTCATTTAAGAAGGTGATGGCACCTAATTACAAAATTAACATCTTCTTTGAAATAGTAGGCAGACACTCGTTGCTGTTGCCTTTAAAACAAACAAAAACCCTAAAAAAAGACCTCTCTACTCCCCGTTTGTGTTTTGCACCCGTGGGGATCGGACTTCTGTGGACCTGGGTCACCAGGCTTCCTCTTTGGGACAGACACAGAGGCCCTATTTGGCATGAGAATCACAGGCCACAAATAAAGGGCCTTTCTCCCACACCACATTTCTCAGGCTTCTCTCATTCCCTTTGACCTTCACAAACGACCATGACTTTCTACTCCCACTGCCTTAGAATAACCACTCCCCCTCCTTTGTGCACTTAGTGGTTGCTAGGCTCCGGCTTGTTCCCAACTCCATGTCACTTTTTTGGCCCTGAAACTTACCAAGACTGACTTCTCTGATATTATCTAGACGAACAACAGAAGGTCACATTCTAGCTTAGATTCTGAAAACCCTGCTGACATTGATTTACCTCTTTGCTCGTATGACCAATAAGAGATGCATTTGAGCATGGCGGACACATGATTTTATTCAGGAGATGACAGACTGAGGTGTGCTACCTTGGATTTATGCTTTTTACAAGGAATCTCTGCTGTTGATATGATTGTCCGTTTGTGAATGTGAAGTCTCTAGTCTCACGACAGTTGGAGCCTTCATATAGGTTCCCTTTGGACAAGAACCGATTGGATGGAATTTATCTTCAGAGGAGAATGTTTTGGCCCATGGAACCAACTTCCCTCTGAGTTATGCAAAGAGCATTGGGACTCACCGAGAGAAGTCATCAGGTCCCACTTGGCACTCATACTGGAACCAGCCCTTTCCCCTTCACTCAGAAAGACGCTGCTAGCAGCCTTGAAAATATCGCTCTCTGAGGACTGATGTCCTTGGGGGCCAAGTGAGACTCCTGCTCATCTAATTTCTAGAACCAGACACGAATGTACTTAAAAAAATTTTTTTTTGAATTCTACTACCTATTTTGGTAGTTTCTTGCATTTTTGAGCAGAAAGATCAGCAAATCTTTTTTCCATTTCCCCCCAGGATTTTATTCTAATTGGATGCAATGTGCTGGCTTCCCAGATTGTGTCATATGCTCCTGTGTGTGCGGGCGTGTGTGTGCGCGCACATGTGGTCTGGAGAGCCGACGTGCTTTGGTTAACGAATGTGGGCAGAGATCCAGGTCTACATCCTATGGAATTTTCACTTGGCAGGGATTCCCATTCACAACAGTAACCACAATGATCCCCAAGGGAGTGGGGTTGGAAGTAGTTTAGTGGGTCTTGTTCCTGTGAGTTAGTCAATTCAGAACCACTTCCTTGTCTCAGGGCCTCCTTGACTAATTTTGTCAAAATTGCCAGATGCACTCTGTTTTAAAACACTGCTTTGGAACACTGGCTCAGTTCTCCTTGATCGAATCCAGAAACCAAATTCAAGTCCACACCAAACAGCCATGTTTCTCTAACATTGAATTCCAGTTAGGCTGTCTCCTAACTGACCCTCTCACTCTGCTTCCTTGGCACTGAACTTCTGACCATACTTGGCCATCACCTGGTGACCTTGGTATATAATCATAGACCAATGGCTATTTCCTTGAGAAGCTTTCCATAAGAAACCATTCAATTTGGGAAAGAAGGTGACACTTCTTAGACAGAGTCAGGAATAAATGCCTAAGTACTTTATTTCACAAATATGTGCAAGTGTCCTCACTCCTGTCTCTGTTAATCTCCTGTCCTGTTATCTCCTGTCTCTCTTGTTAGGAGTCCCAGTCCACAGGACACCACATTCCTTTCTTTCCTTGGGGATAAAGAAGATGAAGAGATATAGTGTCAAATTAAAAATTACAAGGGAGACTGTTTTAAAGAAGTCATATATTAAGAGAAATTTCTTTGAACCTCAATATATGCTTGTGGAATGCCGCCATCTTTGATGCCATCTTCTTGAAGGTGGTCCCCTTTGGAGTTCTCAGAACTCATGACCACCTAACCCCAGATGGGCCCACCTAACCCCACAGTTTGTCTTGTCTCAGTTCCCCATTGAGATGAGACCTTGCTTTTGAACGGACAGTGGCTGTATCTCTCACACTTGGTTTAGCTTCATGGATGCCATTATAATAAATAACTGTAGTTTTCAGAGGAATTCACACACACAATCCACAAACAATCCACAATCCACAAATCCTTTCCTTGGGGAAAGGTCCATTATCTGTTCATAAGTCCGAGTTTCACTTGGAGCATAGAGTCACCAGCTGTAAAACTTCTCTCTGGGGGTGTTCTAAGTGGTTGGAATAAACACAAATGAGACTATACAAAAATCTTAATGTCTATTGGCCTGGCATGTAAGGACTGAAAGAAGTGAGACAGAGTTGAGCTATATAACACACCAAGGAGCCTTCAATCCACAGTAACAATAACAGGAACAGCCACAATATACAGTGCTGTCAGATTATTAAAATCTATTCTACAATGCACAGAGAAGTACCTGGTTAAAGCTGTTAAATCTAGGAGAGTGGGTGGTGGTGGTGGGGGGTCAGGGGTAATTCCACTCTGGCCCACATGAAAACACCATGAGTTAGGGGCCAATTTAGCGGTAAATGGCTGACTGGTTATTGGAAATTTAATCAGCTGTTTGTTTCTACTTGGGTCTAATAAAGTCTCTGAGACTGTATTGACATGATTTTCTCTGCAGATGCCTTCCACTCAGCTCATACCTTAACAGATGAAGGTAGATCTGCATATGTTCAACCGCAAGGGGTTCACCTTTCCTTCCACATAGGTCTTGTCAATGTTATTGTACATGTGAAGCATCCTGATTAGCTCATGTCCTTTTCATTGACTCAACAGCCTTTTATTTTTTCTCTTTGACTGTGAAAGCACCAATTTCCACACCTGAGGCCTTCTAGTTTCCATTTTGAGCGATATTCTATTCCTAATGGTACAGCATCTGAGTGACTCTATTAGATGATTCACATGGAAATCAACATATGGTCATTAATGCTGTTTATCCTTAATCTTTTCTTTCCCCCCCATATTCCATTCATCCTTTACTTACTTCCCTTCTTCCTCCCTTCCTTCTCTCCTCTTTGACTTCCCTCCACCTCTCCCTCCCTCCTTTTTTCCTCCTAAAAATAATTCATTGGAGTATCACAGGCATTACCTTTTTACTTACTACATTAATCAACAATTATCTTTATGCTCAATATGTGAAACAGGTAAATACACCTCCAGAATCCTATTTTACAATATAGACAGAGAAGTTGGGTCTTGGGGGAACTTGACTTTCACTTAAATACTATACACACATTTGGCATCATAGGAGAGGGAGGGAAGCACAAATGAACATTGATTTTAGTGTGTCTTTACAAAATGAGGCCTCATCCACCTTTTGTGGACAAAGTCTTTTCAGGATCTGCTTCCCAAAGGCTGCCGAGCACAGTTTCCCCTTCACTGTGGAACGATCCCTTCTTTCTAAGCACATCTACTGTGTTTGGGAGGTCACATGGGCTGGATTTTCCTGTTCTTAGTTGAGCAAGGAGTAAGCACTGGATGAGTTTTCCAAGGAAGAACTGGTTGTTTCTGGGGTGGACACGTTGTATGTTCCTGCAAAACAGAGCAGAAACCCAGCCTTAGACATGAACCTCGGTGACCACCAGGGTGTGGTCATCATCTCATGATCGAATGTGGAGTTTTGGTGCAGGAGTCAGGTAAGCTCGGCCAAATCTGGCAATCCATTCATGCCTGCCCTCCTCCCAGTACCCGGTGTGCCAGGGAGCAAAGGAGGCAGCAGCATTGCAGCCGGCAAGCACTAGCGACTTCCCCTCAGACCAGCAGCCAGATACCTACAAAGGAAGGAAGTGCTCCATGGCCAGCTGCTCCACATGCATGGACTAGGGACTGCCCTGCACTCCTTGGGTGGAGTGACTTGGGAAAGCTCTTCGGAGGGATCTGGAAGCTACGGTGAAAGGCATGAGCTTGTGAAGAGGGATAAAGTGAAGGGGAAAAATCACAGTGGAAGAAATAGTACATCCAGAAAAGAAGCAGAAATTGAGAGAGACCACCCAGAGTGCCGGGAGCCAGTGGAGCAGGGAGGAGAGGCACTAACCATGTCATCGGAAAAAGACGTCAGCACTCAGGCAAGGAAGTAAGGGTGCTGAGTGTCGGGAGAAAAGGGGGTGGGGGTGGGGATAAGAGAGAGACACAGTGCCCACCCTACCATCAGATTCGTGAACTGCCACATCTAACAAGGTTTCCGTCATTGCCTGGGAAGAGTCTTTGGGGCTGCCAACAACATAAACCAGAGTTATAGTGACTGTGGAACCCTCCAACAGGCTGGAGTTGTGATTGCATCAGTAACCCTTGGCAAGTGACACCAAGTGACACCCAGATGATTCCAGAAACAGCCCCCACTCTAGCATCTCTCTGGCTGCCACACAAGTCAGGGCCAATTGGTTTAGCCTTCTATACTGCATGGTTCTGATCCTATTTAAGGATTCCTTAGAGTTTTTGCTTCTTTCACTTGAATGCCAATGGTGTGTGTGAGCTGACAAAGGGTAAGATGGTCTTCCCACATCCTGACTACCTGAGTCTTGCACAACAGGTAGAATGGATAACTTTCCAAATGAAAGGTGAAGAAGGTCTGGCAGCTTCATGTGTGGCCAACTGAGGGACTGTTTGAGAATGCAATACAGCTTCAATCCCTTGTGCCCAGAATGGTGGCACTGGAAAGCTGAGCCAGTGGGGGAAGACCCTCACAGTTGTGAGTTAGAAATAAATCTCAATATACATTCTTATGACTGAACATAGTCCCTCCAATAACTCCCCCAGAAAGGAGCAACCATATAAAATGAATCATTCCTGCATCTGCCATTCCCTGTGCCTGGAGGTTATCTGTGGATAAATGCAAGCAGGTTCTAGAGCTCAACCCACTGTAAAATGTAGCAAACTCTTCTGGTAGATTGCTGCCCTGGGGAGGGCTCAGGGGCACTGGAAGTCATCTAGCATGAGGTCAAGATGATGCTTTATCTCCTTGCTTGTTTGTTATGTTCCCTGCTTATGATATGACCCATTGACCATGTAATCTGTTTGCTATGTAACGTTCATGTCTTATGAAAGATTGGTAAGCCCCATGATATATACCCAATGGAAAAGGCATTCACTCTCTCAGTCCTGACAGAAGGACAAGGAGTCTCCATTCCCTGCTTTGTCTATCTGTCTTTATTATTTTTCAGCATCGTAAAGTTGCTCCCAATGACCCGTTTGAGTGTGGGTACCTCCTCACTCAACATGCATGAATCATTTATCAAATGATAGTGAGAAGTAACTGGTCCTCCGGAGTTTTAACAAGTCATAGGCCTTCTTCTAACTGGTTCTCCTGGGAAAGGTCTCAGGTTGAATGATTGACATATTTCTAGATTCTGCATTGGTTTCAAGGAAACCAGTGGAAATTCAGCTCGGTTTCAATAAGTTTGAAAGGTCTCTGGTACTTAATTTTCTGGGGAGATGTGACATGGGATGGGCATCTCAACCTGCCAGCACAGTTGGCACTCATTGCCCAGTGTTCTTGATACTACTTACCTTCAACTTCTGAGGTGGTCATTTTAATTGTGCATATTTGTCATAGAAAAGTGATCTAGTCTGCTCCTTCATAGGTGCATGCATGATTTTAGAAGTCTCCATGTGAGCAACAACCACTTCTCACAGGAAAAGGACCACCCCTTATAGTATTATACAGTAGGATCTTCTAAAGAAGATCTTTGTTGCACCAGGATCTGGAAGTGGTAGCTGCCACTTTCACTTTAACCTAAACTAGACAAGGATTCTGTGCTGGATAAGGCCAGCAATGAATGGTTCTCATTTTTATGATGGATGGTGTTTTGAAAGGCAGTTCTGAAAAGGTGTGTCTCGATTCTCCAGATCATATTTTTCAGGAGTTCCTGGTTGCTCTCTGGACCAGCCTACTAGTGATTTAGAAGAGTTGTACATCTTGCTATACATTCATCTCCTCTCAAACGAGGTCACTGCAAGTCAATGGCAAGAGGGATGTATGTACGATGGAATTAGGGTGGGGAGGGAAGGACCTGGGGCATCAGAGCAAGCTTGTGATGGTCAACCCAGGGCACCTAGGAGACTCCACTTACCTGTTTTACCAAACAAGTTGTTAAATCTTCTTGATATCGGAGAACTCATAGAAAATACAGGTGTGGATGAACCTAGGGATGTTGACTAGACATAAGAGAGAAAGGGAGAGAAAGACAATTACAAAGAGCAGATTTGTTAGACCAAAGAGAAGGGATGATTTTCTGCTGGCTTGTCATGGTGACACTCTCAGGTCAGGGCTGGACTGACAAAAGCAAGGTCACTGCTTCATATTCATCGGCCACCTCACTGTCTGTCCTCATACAGACTAATAGTCTCATAGAGTTTATACAGCAGTATTTTGAGTTGGGACTGACTGGGGTTAGTGGGTATGGTTTAAGTTTAATGGTCAAAGCCGGCCTCTCAGATTCTGCTCCCTGAGTTGGCCTAGACCAGTGGTCGGCACACTGCAGCTGGTGAACCATATGCGGCTCTTTCAGTGTGAACGTGCGGCTCTGAAGTCACATGGAAAACATTTGAAGGTTATGATTTCAGATCACAGTGATTTCATTTATTTGGAAAAATATATTTAAGGCTCTTGAGTGATTTTAAAGTTGTTAGGAGGGACAGGAATGGCTCTTCGATCTCAAGATGAAGTGAATTTCTACTGTAAACAAATCAATCAGGAGAACCACCTGGAGTGGCTCAAATGTCACCACAAATATTAGGCAAATAACTTTAAAACAGGTGCTTTTCTGGTTTACATGTTCCTAGCACCTGTGACATCTGATAGGTCATCCATATTCAAATACATTCACTATCTATTCAAGTATGATGTCTGTTTTCTGGAATCCCCAGGTGATACAAATGGTTAAGGCCCTTGGGTGCTAACCAACAAGTTAGAGGTTTGAATCTACCCAAAAGTACCTAGAAAGAAAGACTTGGTAGTCTGCTTCCCCAAAGCTAGCCATTGACAATTCCAGGGGGCACACCCTAACATATGCATCTGCCACAAACCAGGATGACTCAATGTCCTTTGAAAAAGGCAAGTCATTTTTCAAAATTATCCTTTAGTTGTTGTTTCTTAATGGAGATTCTTATGGAAAGTTTTAATTTAGCCTCCTGGTGATGTCACCTGAGCTATGTAAATCCCCATTTATATTCATTAGGGCAGCAGGAGCCAAGATAATGAAATAATCTAGACTGAAAGTTGTGGAAGAAGGGAGATTTGTAGATACTACTGATTGAACGCCAATGATCAAAGTCCAAAGATAACACAGTGAACTGCTAACTGCAGGGTCAGCGATTCAAAACCACCATCTGCTCTTTGATAAGAAGACTTTCTACTCTAGTAAAGCATTCCAGTCTTAGAAAAGCCACAAGGGGCATTACTACCCTGTCTTGCAGGGTCACCACAAGTCAAGATGAACTAGATGACAGTGAGTTACTCTACCATATTAAAAAATCCATGTAGTGCAATGGCTTAAATGTTGGGTCACTACCCTTAAAGTTTATCAAACCGTCTAGCCACTCTACAGAAAGAAGATGAGGCTGTCTATTCCCATAAAGATCTTGGAAACCTTAGGAAGCAATTCTGCTCTGTTCCGTAGGGTCCTAAGAATATGATTTGTCTTGATAGCATAGACTTGGTTTGGGTTTTGTGTTACAATTTTAGTGGGTTATCTCAGTACCCAAAGTGGGAACTCACCACAGAGCTTAAGTTTACCTTTGAGTGTTGTGAAGACCATCTCGATAGTGAAAACTTATTCCACAAAGCTTCCTGGACCTACATTGTTCAAAAAAACAAATTGTCAATTCAAACCACCCTGAGTGTCTTCAGTTTCTACAAGAATGAAATTGCTGTTGTTTTTACCTTCTGATCCCAGAGACATCCAAAGAGTAAAATGAATAATCCCTGTGTAAAGAATTAGGAAGAGATGTGTGTTAATGGCGTTACATTACATAATACACACACTGAGTTGACTCAACAGCAGTGAGATATATAATACATACATGTTTATTATATATGCTATTGTCCAAATGGTGTGTATGTAGACAACATTATTAAGAAAATAGACAGCTTAATTAGCCTGGCATTACATTATTATAACCTTTTTCCTCATTTGAGCTTATGGACTGAGTCTTGCATATGATAATGTTAAAAAAGGCTGGTGTATGGAGTATGGCCCTGCTAAGATACTTTAAATGCTACAATATCATAAAGATAGTTTCCCCTATCTATCCCACCGCACCCTGAACTAGAAGTCCTCTTAGTTATGATTCTAACTGGTCTCCACAACATCACTCCTAAGGCTATCACGGGAACTGGAATGGAATTATCAGTCTCTTCCAATCAAGCCATATTGTAAAGGTTAGAAGATAGGAGCCTTATTTGTTTTACTTGTTACTTGTTTTATCAGTAGTAGTATTATTTAGGGAAGAAACTGCTCTAAGATAATGTTGGATAAATAGCAAAATTCAGGGTAGAGAAGAGACATTCCTCCAACTTATATTATCAGGAACCTTCCCTGACATTTTGAAGCCAGCTGCAGCTACAACTAAGTTATACTGCTGCTGACAAAAAACGTATGGACTTCCATGGGAGCAGAGGAATGTGTCCTTCTTATCTCTTGCACTTTAGGGCTGAAGCCTCCTGCAGACTGAAATGTTTCCTCATTCCTACTCTTATTTGCATTACTACGGTCATTTGTCCTAAATGAGTAGATACTTCCTGAAATCCAGGAACTGAGGACTTACCTGGAAGGCATTGAGGAGCGTAAACACGATGTGGAATACAGCATTGCTACCCTGGAACACGGTGGCGAGCCCAAAGCCCCAGGTGAGCCCCAAGAGTGGCGTTAGGACCCCAATGCTCTTGCTGATCTGAAACAGGCTGCTCTTCTCCTGCTTACTTGGCTTGTCTCCAATAGAAGGCCTCAGAATCTTGGTGATCACCACAGCTGTGATGGTCACATTCACCACCACAATGATCAGCGCAGGGATGATGAAAGCCAGCAAGGCCTTGGTATCCTCCCAGTTGAGCCAACAGGCATTCTTCCTCGTATAGACTTCCTGTGGCTGGGTGGCTCCCACTGTGATGACTGAGATGACAAGGGGGCAGCCATAGCCCAGAGAGAAAGCAACGGCCTTTTGGATGGATTTGCTGGTGTCATGCAGGATGAACACTAGACGGTAAAAGAGCATGAGTCCCAGCGTCAGCATCCAGAAGAAGACGCTCAGGTAGAAGAAGTGAATAAAGAAGGTGGCAGCCACACAGGCGGTTTCATTGAGTGGATAGTGATGGTCATGGATGGCAGCTGCCACAATGAACCAGGTGTCAGCGACGAGAAGCGAGGCGGCAATGTTCACGATACAGGTGTGGCGCATATAGGAAGTCCGATTCTTGGTCACCGATTTCCACACTATGGCTTCCACCACCAGACAGGCGGCTAAGCTCAAGATGGAAAAGCCCAGCCCAATATAAGATATGATATCCAGTAGTATTTTCAGGAGAGACCCAGGATCTGGGGAGTCGGGGGACATGAGGATGGAGAATGATGTTAGGTGGTCACAGGTACAGGAGATGGTGTCCCCATCAACTTCTTTAACATAGCACCCGTCACTGTCCCATCCCCCTGTGAAATTGGCGAGTTTGAAGTTCCAGAAGACACACCGTGGCACTCCACCTGAAGGATCCTTGTTCTTAAAAGTCATGGAAATCCTGAATGGCATGGTGACATGGTGGCTGACAGTGGTTGTCATCACTAAGCTCTTTGCAAAATTCTTTGCCTGGATGTCCTGAGCAAGAATGGTTTTGAGAGTTGGGAAAGCCACGGTGACAATAGATGAATCTGACTGCAGGCCTTCCAGCTGGGATTCATCAATGACTACGTTACCCCAGAGATCGGAGTCTGAGAAAACAAAGGTCTGTTTGTAGCTTTTTGAGTAGCCCTTTTTGATTACCATGCCCCTCATCTGCACATTTGTTTGGCAGATGGGCAAAATGACATTCTCTCCTGCCTGTAAAGCTCGAGAAAACCTCTCCACTGAATCCAGTAGCCGTGAACTCTCATTGGTCTGTTGTTGCTGTAACATCTTCCAGGTGCTCAAGGTGGGCATTCCGAGAATGACATTAACCGTAGAGAGAACGTGCTGCAGTAGAGAGGGCAGAGGGTCAAATCAACAAACTCTTCCAACATGAAAGAGGAAAACAAATCATGATGATGATAATAATAACACCCCTGGGAAATGGGTTGAGTAGGCACAGGTAACACAGGTAAGAGGAAATAGAAGAATGGGGCATTGTAGATGAGAGGGGATCTGAGACTTGTCTTCTTATGGCAGAAAATTGGCAGATGACGCTTTATGACGCTTTAAATAGTTTATGACGCTTTAAATAGTTAAGCAATAGTTGTCAAGGAAACCACTACCTACCACTCTTAATGGGCAATTCAGCAGAATGAAAGATAGATTTCTTGATAGTTTTATGATGACTATAGTTTTAGACCTTAAGTTCGAAAGGCTTTTTAGCAAGACTGGTTTTTACCTGCAGGGGTGAGGTCATCTCAAGTGACCCTGAGCATCAAATGAGCTGTGAAAGTGACGTCAAAGGCATCTTTCTTTCCAGTCAAATGATTTGACTCTTTCCCCTACAAACATGGGCTCATCATTTCCCCTTTGGGCTCTTTCTCTTCTTTTCCTTGATCTGTCCTCTCTAAGGATGGCCTCTTTGGGCTCTGTTGTACAGTTAGCACACCATCTGGCCTCTAGTTATGCTCTACCGAGGAGAGGCATGGCAGGATATGATAACGTGAGAGATTTTCCCACAACCCATCCCCATCCCCAGCGTTCTCAATGCATCTTTGGCAAGAGTTACTCTTCCAAGACTATCAGGGGAGTTTCAGAGAATCTCTGGGAACATTATCTTTTCACTTCATTTGTCCACAATAGTTTTTGAAGGCCCCTCAGACAACTCCTGTTCAGTGGTCCATACTGTGAGACTGAAGTCCTCACTGGGCTCTAGCTGCACTCTTTTCCATAAATGTCTGGTTTCTGGATGCCTCAGCACCCCTTGTTTGTGCTTTAACGCTGGTTCACTACTGTGAGTACCTCTTCAGCATCATTCACTCAAGCCTTCTTTCTTTAAACCATTGCGGGTAGATTCTCTTTCCTCCCTGGACCTGACTGCTTCAAAGTTCATATTTTTCTTTGACACCTTTGAAAACATTACCTTAATGATATAGCTTAGTACTGAATTGTTAGTTTTGTTCTAGAAGATTTCTATTTTAAATGTCACCCACATCTTTTTTAATGTCATCTACAGGCTATTTTACATTTAATGACATCACATATCTTTCTTTATAATGTTAGTAAATAAACACTTCAAATACTCCCACCCCAAAAGAAAGTAAATGTTTAGAAAATAATGATGGCAATATATGTACAAATATACTTGATGCAATTGATGTATGGACTGTTAAAAGAGCTATAAGAGCCCCAAATAAAATAATATTTAATAAAATAAAGTTTGCATTAAAATATTAACTTATCCATATTTCAATATCTTTTTAAAAAATCCCAATTCATTCTATTTTAATGAAGAAAGCAAAGCAGAGATTCACTCAACAAATCTCAAAATCAGTCTTGGAAACATGCTCCACTTTCCAAAAGCATCCCTGGCAGAGAAAGTTACGTGATTCTGTGAGTGAGCTACCCCTGTGGAGCATCGGAGAGGGAGAGAAGGAACAGCATTCCTGAGGAATTCTGCTTCTTGTCCTTAAGACCGAGTGGTCACAAGGCAAGACCCCAACTCTTGGAAGGATGAACTCACCATCATCATCTCAGAATTCATTTGGGTTGGAACTGTTGAGAGCAAGTCAAGGATACTAATAATTGCTCCCAGAGTACCAGGAGATGAGCTGATTTCTTGTTCCACCTTGTCTGTGCTAGCAGAGAGATTACGCAGATATGTTGGGAACTTCTCATCCTGCGTTGGGCTCGTGGTCAAAACCTAGTAAAAGAGAACCAAAGGAAATATAAAACCCATGAGTACAGGCTTCGGGTTCTACTGATCTGTCCACGACACCTCATCTAGTGCATCAGAATGATGTTCTCAACACCATCATTTTACTATGCTACTCTGCTGGTGCCCAGAAATTTACTTATGCCTACTGGGGAAGGCTAAAACCATTTTGCATGTACAATTGCAGAGTTGATCATCAGAGAAAGATTCTTGATTAGCAGAGATTTCACTTTCAAATAATCATCTATTCTGACTGCTAAGAAGCATCTTCCCCATCCTAACTGGTCTACTAAGTGTCCTCAAAACTCAGAACACAGTTGACCCTTGTTTACCTCTAGGTTTTAATCCATACACTCCATTATCTAGTGTTCTTCTTTCCTTGCTTTTTTACATTCTACATGTGTAGTCATTTCAAAGTTTGCTTTCCCCTTGGAATTCTTTCAATGCTAAAACCTAGGAGACTCATCCTCTCATCAGACCCAACCGCTTATTCTGTCCCTTTCGGCATGTGCTTGCAGTTGCATCTTGTGGTTCTGTTGAAATAACTTGCTTTAGCTTATATGTGCCTGTTCTTCTGAAGGGAGCTATCACCTACGATGCCACACATGGAAGGAGAGCAGTGAGATCTAAGTCAACTTGATGACCAACGTGCAAGTAGATGTTATTACTAGAAAACTGGATTGAAGTGCAGCAAAATTGTCATACAGTCAGTCTAATGGAATCACAGTTGCCACTTTCTAAATTCTTTTTTATGTCACTTAGTCTGCTGATGATTAAGGTAACTGTCCATCCCACTATAGCTTCAACAGTTGTAGTTTCTCTCTGCCACATGAGTTTAATCATTACCAATGCTTCTTTCATTATCCAAAGTGGTCTGCTTTGGATGATAAATTACAGTCACCCTATCTATAAAGACTATACCAGTGCTCCTAATCATCACATTCCTTTTCTGCTTGCCAATAAGTCAATTCAGACTCATGGCTACTTCATATGTAGTATGTAGAACTGTGTTCCATAGGGCTTTCAGTGGCTGGTTTTTAAGAAGGAGATTATTGGAACTTTCTTTCAAGACACTTCTTAGTGGACTTGAATCTCCATCTTTCAGCTAGCAACTGATTAATTAACCACTAGCATCACCCAGGGACTCTATTTAACTCCTACTTATAATAAAAGAATTAGATCATGTTATATCTTCTTCATAAAGTATTTTGGTGAATATTCCAACTCTGAGAAATTCCTTCCACTGAAGACATAAGTGCTTATTTTATTTAACATTTCTACATATTGTCATCTCTAATGATATTAAAATCTTCTGCTTTAATTTCAATAGCTTTCCAATTAAATTATAGCCTCTTTAACAACGTGGTTTAGGATTGGTCCTGGCATCTCTCTCTCTGAAAACTCATATATACATAAGTTTTCTTATACCACATACAGTAACAGAGCAAGTCAGTTAATCTGACACATAGTATGTGTTTAATAAGTGGATGTTGAAATAAGGGAAATAGATTAGCATACTCACATTTTAATGAAAATGTGCTAGGTATCTAGAATTGGGTCACTTTTGAATTTAAATGATAACTTCTATATTTCTCAAATAAAATAATTCATATCTCCCTGGTTTCATCCCCCACCAAAGAAATTAAAATAAAAACTTCCTGATTATTCTAGCCAAAATTTAATGTGTAAAACTACTCAACTGGATTATATTCTTTAAGCAATCTGAGGTAAAGTTTTGATTTACTGCTTTAGTTTCAGCACCAATAAAAATGCTTTATACATAGTGGACATTTTAGTGAATTTAGAAGGTGACCAGAGGAGAGACAAAAGGTAATTGGATAAAATGCAAATTAGTCATATTTCTTTTCTGCAATCATCTTCCTTCGGTACTCATTGTCTCAGGATACCATCATTACTGTAGTCAATCTGGTTGCCAGCATCTATCGACTGCAGTTTATGACATTGTATGAGATCCTCACTGACAACAAATGAAGTGTGATGTGATGTGGCATTGAATTATTTTTTGTTGAAAGAAAGGGCTTTTCTTCTGCCAAATAGCAGTAACATCTATTCTGGGTGAGTTTTAGGTGATCCCTTTATTTTGTTTTTGTTTCTGTGGCATCACAGCCCTGGTGGGAGTAGCAAGCCCAGCCTTGTCCCTGGAGAGCTGCTGCTGGATTTGAACTGTCATGTCAACCCTGTGGGCTGCAGTCCCGCAAACTACCATGAAGCCACCAGGGTTCAGCCAAGGTGATCCCTTTTATAGAACTATTGGTTTATTATAAGGATTGAAGAAATCTCATACCTCTGAGATGATCAAGTCAAACTGTTTATTTTGCATTGACAACACTTATTTTATTTATTGTTCTGCTTGCTAAAAAGGTTAGAGTTATGATTGGATCTCAAAGAACTTTAAGAGTAAGGATGATATCATCTCCCCCTGGAGATATTGGAAACAAAGTACTGAGAAGTTCCAATCACATACTTTGTGGCCGCCATATTTCTATGTAAGCATCTTACTGCATTTCTAGGCTCCTATCATTTCTAGGGTCTTTTTGGAAATGAATACATAAGAGAAGTTTTCAGAGCAATGTAAATATACTAAAGGCCCCTTTTCCTAAAAATCAAGAAATATGATGATATCCCCAGAAAGCTCAGAGTCAAGGTCTGACGATCACCGTGGCCAAGTGGAGCAGACTATATATTGAGGCCGAGATGCAGTCATTCCTCTTCACCCTCCACTGGGAGCCTTCACATTTGTAAGTGATGATCCCACCCATGGGACTGCCATGGTTGCCGGAGACATCTGAGAACTGGCATAGTTTCTGGATGACTTTTCCAGGTTCTCCAGCACCTATTTTGGGATCTTGACATGTGATATTTCCCCCTGCAATGGAAACATGGAAATAAGGGATCAATGAAAAAGAATAGGAAACCCAGTGGATATACAGTCCACTATTGATAGAATGTTGACATTTGATATTTGGGTTGTCATGAGTCTAGAAAATAAGGGCAGCAGAGGTTTTTGTTTCTCTTTGATTTCAATGACCTTTTTTTGAGGGTTCCAAATTTCATTATATCCTTGATTTTCCAACCCCCCTCACTGTTTCCTACACAGACTTGGCTTCCTTAATCTGCATTTGCAGAGTAAGAATGTATTTTCCCCATGCATCATCCCACCTCTAGTCCCCAGGAATCTCTCTTCTTTTGTGGAAAAGCAAAACCATGGAAAATGACAAGCTTATTATGTGTCCATATGGATAAGAAGGACATTTAAAGAGCCTCAGCTCTGGCATGTCCAAGCCAGTGAGAAGTTTTTAAGCACCCTGCTCCCCACCTCTGCTCCCCTAATTGTCTAGGCCCACAACAGCCCAAACATATTTGATTCTCCAGAGGTTGAATCCAGGCACCAGTTCTTTTTCAGGATCTCTAGATGGTGCCAATGGGCAGCCACAGTCCAGAAACCATCCTAACTCAAAGACCTCTTGAGTTTTCAGAATTCCAGGTCCCCATGAAGGAACCCTGGGGGCACAGTGGTTAACTACTCAACCCAAAGGTCAGTGGTTTGGGCCCAACAGTGGGAGAAAGACAATTTGCTTTTGTCAAGACTAACTGTGAATATGCCATGGGGACAGTTCTACTTTCCCCTCACAGGATTGTTATGAACCAGAAATTACTCAATGACAATAGATTTGAGTGATCACTGTTCTTTGTAATGATCCAAAATATTCCAGGCAATCTCTTGAATCATCTGTTTCTTCTAGCTTCCCTTAAAGATGATGAATGGGAAGTGACATTTGTTGCAATGTCTTTGGATTCTCAGGGAGCCCTGACCCTCAGAAGAAGGGGCAGCACTCTCTTGCATGATTTTGTACTTAGTATTTATTTATTTAGAATCTTGGCCATTGAATAAAAATTCCAAAATGAGCGAGTATGCTTTTCTGGTAAGAGGAAACCAAAGTGGACTTGGGATCAAGAAAGAGGAAAAGCACAAAGAACAAGTGAATGAAACATGTCACTGCCTGGGCTCATATGGAGGAAGGATGAGGAGGTGACCTAGCCAGCACTCATATAAGGTTCAGTGTCTCAGAAAGAGAGACTCTACACTGCTTTCTGCTGTGTTGTCTTAGGCCCAGACACTCATCATGTGAGAATGGACACAAATTACACAGGACACTCAACCTGGGTGATGGGCCATGGGATCCTTCTGATAGCAGGGGTTCTTTATTGGGAAGACTCCTGGACAGAAGTCCAGGGCCATCAAGTGTCTACTTGCTCATCTACTAATACTGCAAGGAGCTCTTCAGCATGAGTTATTACAGAATGACTACATACATCATGACCCTTTACCCTGAAAACATTTTATGAGGGCATATTGACTAAGTGATGACCAAGGATGGAAAAACGGTTGCCAGTTCCTTACAGATAGATGTTTTTCATGCAACTCTGCCTCAGGCCTTCAGTGGTCATGGAGAAATTACCTCTCTGCTGCAACTCCAAGGGAAAGTTTCTGCTGTACACAGATATTGTCCACACTTACCTGCCCAGCAGATGGCTGAGCTTCCCAGACTCAGTAAAACCATGATTTTACCTGCAGGGATTTCTAAACTGCTTTCATTCACCCCACCTACCACCAGCAGAGTGATGTCCTCCTCTTCTGGCTGCTCATACATTGCAATTTTAGTATGCATCACATCATATCTGAGACTATTTTTTATGCTTTCCATCTTTCTGTTCACACTGAGATGAGGGAACATGGCATGTGTACTTTAAATGCCCCTAACTTAGCCTAAGGTCTGCCACACTGAGTATGCTCAGCAGATCTATACTGAATGAAGGCATAGGAGTGTGAATGGATATAGATGGATATAAATGGATTTCTGTACTTGATCATAACCTTTTGGAGTGATTTGAAATAGTCTTACCAGGAAGCAGATTGAGCTTCATCGGTTGACTCCGAACCGAACTATTGGCAGCATTCATAAAGTGGCAAAATATCTCAATGGTTTTTGGACACCAGGCTTTTGAGTTTGCCATGAAGTTGTATCTGTAGCACACGTGCTTTCCGTTAACTTGTTTTGCTAAAGTTAAAGTTACAGGAAGAATTAAGTCATAAGATAAGAATTAAAACACACGTTTTGTTAGATCATAGGATATGGATGAATTTCCTGAAGTGAATCTCCATATGAGCTCCAGAATAGATCACATTCATTTTTCATGTGATTTTGTTGATTTATGCTTTACCTCTGAATCTTAGATATGAATAAGCTCATAATGACATATGCGCTAACCAAAACTTTGTCTCTAACTTTCTTGACTCCAAACATGTGTCCATGCATTTTTGACAATCAGAATGTTTTCCCTGTATTCATTTAGCTACCCAAATCTCATTTTACCTACTCTGCTTTCCTCCTTGTATAATATAGTACATATGGATTGCCTTCTCTACTAGACTTTGTGTACCTGAAGAATAAGTCACTGATCTTATTTGTTATTGTGTCTGCATACTAAATACTGAATATTGAAATGCTTTAGTACTTCAATACCCAGACTGGTTTCATGTCCTTGTGTCTTCTTTGAATACTCTAATTTTCATCAGGTCCCTGCTTTCTTAAATTCCCCTTGTTATTACTTTCTGATTTATCCATTTGGGATAATTAATTGTACATGCAAGTTTGTTTTCCCTCCATTTTCATTGTCTAATATGATACCTTGCGTGAAGAAGTGCCTCAATGAATAGCTATTGAGAGAATAAGAAAGATTTAAAACCCTTATGAGAGTGCTGTAGGTTTTGAGATTTGTGTTTATGGGCTTATCCTTGGTGAACCTTTGTGGGAATCATGAGAGATCCGGATTAGAGGGACTACTTATCAGTAAGGTTAGAATTTATTTTACCCAGCTGTTATCCATGACCCACTTCATCGTACTATCTCATTTTGAGGTCTCCTGAATTGTGTAGGAAGGATAAATTGAATCCTGAAACTTTGGTGAGGGCAGGGCAGTTGGAATTCTCAAGGAACCATTTTCCCATCTAGAGAGGAGACCATGATTCCACAGGAGATTTTGCGTTCCTAAGCTACATTCTCAGTATGTATCAGACTCAGCTAAGGCCCTGACATCGCGCATCCCAAGTGAGCAGGCTGCTTAGGTGTGGACTTTCAGCATCTCCAACATGACAGAGAGTCAGAGGTCCCATCATCAGAAAAATCTCACCTATCTATTTTTCCCATCCCTTAATCGTTTTGGCTCTTTGTTATTTCTCTGACTTTCTTGTGCGCTCAGTTGTGGGTTTAAATGCACCTTGGGGGTTATTTTTCTAGCCTGTCTAGTTGTTTCATGAAATATGGGACAATCAGGCTGTATCTGGTTTGCCATATTAGGAAAGTGGGGATTTTGTAAAGGTGTTTCAATACTGCCTTCAAAGCTCTCCCAGCTTCTGAAATGTATCTGTAAGCCAGTACAGAATAGAAGCTAACAAAGGCTCATGGGATTCTGCTCATTTGCATTCTGTTTCTGATACTGTCCCCTGCTCCCTTTGTTTTTTCCTCTCTATTTTAAGGTGAACTTTTAGGACTCCACCTATGTGAAATAATATTACCGGGACAAATCAAAAGTTATCTTATTACCAGCAGGAAAGTAACTTCTTTCCATTTGAAAAGTCACTTGGTATTCTTCATGCCCCTCTATGCAACACTTGAAGGTGTAGGAATCTTTGCAAGAAATAGCAACTTCCAAAGGATCAATCATGATGTTTCGCTGAAGAGGTAGTGGGTGAACAATGACATCACTGGTGACAATACTGTATGAATTTTTATACCTAAATATACAGTGATAGGTTCCTGAGTGGAAGGAAGCAAACAGAAGATGCAATGAAATAGTCATCCAGTCAAGGTATTTGCTGAAAAGACTAAGAAGAGGAAACGCTCCCTGCCAAGTTAATACGGAGGCACAATCCAGCTTCATAAATATTGTGGGAGAACATGCTAAATCAGCTCTTCACCTGAATTCTCTGTTTGAAAAATTAATCCATAATCACCTGAATGTCAATTTTGAACAAAAGTCACCAAACAGCTTGTTAGGGGTGGAACTGAGTTTCAAACCAAGTTGTTCCTCAATCCTAAACCAAGATTCTCTCACCAAACCAGGGCATAAATGATAATTTTGGTGTGTGTGGTAATTGGAGTTTATTTGAAGAGAGTTTTTGGTCTGATAGAATGTTGTGGACCTGGACCCGAGGAACTACTTACAAAGAAGGAAGACTGGAAGAAAATATCTGTCTTTGAATTATGGTGTTGGTAAAGAATTCTAAATATCCCATGGACTGCCAGAAGAACCAGCAAATCTGTTTTGCAAAATTACAGTTGTAATGGTCTTCAGAAGGGGTTACGGCAAGCTTTCTTTCACCTCATGTACTTTGGGCGAGATATTTCAAAGGAAGAGAGCAGTTCCTGGAAAAGGATATTTTGCTTGGTAAAGTGTAGGGTCAGGAAAAATTAGGAAGACCTCCAATGAGATGGATTGACACAGTGGCTGCTACAATGGGCTCCAGTAAAGCAAAGATTGATAGACAAGACTGGGTAGTGTTTCTCTCTGTTGTGCCTAGCTAGGGGTGATTGTGAGTCAGAACCTATCCCATGACACCCGATAATAACAAGAAGCTAGCCATTTTGCTTATTTTTCTGATCCTCAGTTCCATCTCTCAAACAATTATTGAATTAAATGTGCTGACATAACCTATGGCTGGTGTAGAAGTGTCCCAGCATAGGACCCTTCCTAAATATGAACTATAATCTGTGTTTCCAGTTGGTCCACTCACCATTCCATTCCCTGGTTGAAGTCTTGACTGTCAGTATGGACTCTGCTCCATCAGAATGCCTCCAAGTTGTATAAAATCTTTTATATATTTTAATTCCAGCAGAAGTGTTCCAGTACACCTCATCATAGTTACTCACATCACTGGAGCATCTTATCGAAAAGTTTTGTCCCTCAGAAACAGAAATTGGGTCCGGGGTTATTGTTAGGTTAGCTGAAAGAATGCAAACAAAACAGACAAAACAAAACTGGGAACCGGTCCAATGTTTAGTCTTTATGGTGATATCAACAGAGAAATGACCTTTAAGATAGAGATAGAAACAATTGGCCATCCTGACCCTACTTCTGTCAACATGGGATTGGTACCTTGACGCTCCTGGGCTTTACTTGTTTCTAGGCTGTTCCCGGTGGTGCTCTGAACTGTACTCATTTCCATCACATGCCTTGGGAACTCGTGCACTTCCCTTTTGTGGCTCGAATTATCTCCTGATGATCAGTAGGCAAAAGGTTGCAAACTTAGGGATATTGACTTAAACCAAGTTCCCCTCCAACTTCTGCTGTGACACCTCAAGGCAGAATAAACTGCTCAGTTCTCATAGCAACTTCATTGTCAACTCTTCACAAATCCTCTTTCATAGCAATACCATGCAATGTTATGTTTTCATTCATTCTGTATGTTTCATAAAATTGGTGGCCTAAAGGGTAGGGACTGCTATCTTTTTGGTTTCCTTGTGCTTGGATCTAGTACATAATCAGTGTTGAATAATGGCTTTCTGATGAGCAATGCAAGGAGCCCTGATGGTATAATGGTTACACATCAGACCATGATCTGCATGATTGGCAGTTGGAAGCCACTCACCTCACATCTGGAGAAAGACTGGGCTTTCTACTCCAGTGAACAGTTATCATCTTGGAAACCCACAAATGCCAGGGTTGCTGTGAGTCAGCAGTGACTCTTTGACAGTGATTGAGCTTTAATGAACAAATGGGTGATTTCTGGAGCTCTCTTTTATGGAGAGGGATCATGCCAATCATACCCAGAGAATTAGACCCAGATTGAGGAAAACTGGGGTGTACAGGCATTCTGCATATAACTCTTTCTCTATCAGCTCCTCTGAGGGGTTCGTCTTCATGTTGGTTCATGTGGAATTATTCATCAAAAATATTAACAGAGACCTTCAGAAATATAAAAGCCTGTATAAATGCCCATTAATTTTTGGTATGGGTCTATCATCCTCTTCTCTTAGGTCACATTTTTTTTGGGGGGGTCATCACTGCTTCTGGTGGTTGTGGGCGCTACTCAGGGCTGCTCCTGAGAGCTGCTGCTGGATTTGAACCGCCAAGCCCATGGACTGCAGTCCCGCACTCAACCACTTATGCCACCGGGACTCAGCTCTGATCATATCTTTTTATAGAACTGACATTTCAAAATGCCATTCACTTTTGTTCTCAAGATAAATGGCTTCTTAAACCTGCCTTCCCTAGTCACTGTAAAATCTTATTCTTAATATAGGATAATAATAAATTTCATCAATATCAAAAGAAATCATGGAGTTCTACAATTCCTTTAGAAGTTGGGATTCAAAGACTCAGACACAGCCCAAAGTCATGTCAGCAAGGTAACATGGGCTCCTCTAATTGCCCTCTGTGGCTGAGAAATCTTGAGTTGGGCTCTCGAGTTACCTGAGGGTGGAACCATCATCTGGTTCTCATGGTTTTTCATTGAGGTCCCAGGCCAAAGCAGTGGTTTTCAGCAAAGATTAAATATGTCCCTAGGTCCACATAGTCAACACAACTCCCAACGTTAAATGTTGAAGGGCATAAAGTTTCTTTTACTATACAACATTGAAAATTGCTCAAAATACCTATGGGCTTTTTCTAGTCAATCATCTTTTCAGAGAAACCTAATTTTGATGTTTGCTAAGAACACTAACAATAACAGAAAATAAGAACAAGAAAGCAGAAATTTCTTATAGAAGTTCTTTCTACAAATTGTACAAATAGGATCTAATAGTTTATCTAAATATTTCATTTTTAGAGGTGGGTGGAGAAGCAAGTTTGGCGCTCCCATTTTTGCAGAGATGAGTGAGTGTATAATGCTTTATGAGCTAAGAAGTGATCACTTTAACAGGTCTGCATTGCATTAGGAACTCTGGGCGTGTAGCACCAAGAAGTTAACTGCAGGTTCTGCAGGGGAAGCAGCCATCACTCTGTGGCAGCAGAAAGAGGAGGCTTTCTGCCCCTATCGAGATGTCCACTCTTGCAAACCAAAGGGATGGGTTCACTCTGTCCAAAGGGTCAATACAAGTCAAAATAAACTGGACGGCAGCGCAAAAATTTGAATTAGTGGAAAAATATGAAAAATCTTTGTTCCACATGTAAAATAACTACCAAATATGAAACTAGGGAGTCTCTTTGTACAGGGTTTTCTGTGGAATCAATGAAATGGGAGCTAAGGGATCTAGGGAAGAGTAGACCAGGTGGTTGAAACACAAGGAAGGAAAAGGGACTATGGGAGGGGGAAAATGAATTACGGGGGTTAGTATAAATTAATACTAAATATAATCAGAGTGAAAGTCTGACAACCTGTCCACTTTGGTCAGATGAATAGAATGAAGGTGGAGTCTTTCCTGCAGCTGTTTGTCCCCACCCCTGCTCTTAACCTAAACGAAGCCAAACTCCTCACCCTCAAGTCAATTCTAACTGGCAGCAGCCCTACAGACCAGGGCAGAACTGCCCCGGCGGGGGGGTGGGTGGGGGTGGGTGAAGGCTGTGGTCACTACCACATCTTCCTCTCAGCGTGGCTGCTGGGTTCAGACTTTTTGGTTAGTGGCCACATGGTTCACAACTGTGCCAGGTCACCTTCCCTGACTCTTATCATTGTAAAAACAACTTCTATTAAGCTAAAACAGCAGAAAGGAGGGTACTTTCCTGTCGCCCACTGTATGATCTGTCCCCCAAACACTGTCATTTCCAGAAAAGGCTCCACTGCATTTGGCTCATCAATATTTCCAGGGTTTTTTTTTTTTGTAGATTTTGCTTAAGGATATAGCCTGTTTATGACGAAAAAAGTCTAGTAAAAGAGTCCTTACCCACAGAGGTGAAAGTCACTTCTATGTTCTTACTGCCTCTGGCCCCATGCAAGCTGATGAACTCACACGTGTAGACAACTTTGGTTCCAGATGACCCACTTGGGCACTGGGTTCCATCAGCCTTAATGGTGTATGTGCTGCATTCAAACTCTGTTTCCTGGGTTCCTGCAATGACATGAGTGATTTTTTTGCTGTCACAGTTAGCTGACTCTCCAGTCAAGTGACTAAGAAACAAAACAAGTGGAGAAGGTTTTTTTTTTTTTTAATATATATTTTAAAATCTCTTCAGTGGATAGTTTAATAGAAGACAGTTGGAGAAGGGTTTATATTGAACAAAACTTCTTTTTGAGAACTTTCTACACCCTAGAGCCAGGCTGCGTGGATTCAGATCCCAAACTCCGTCACTTACTCGGTGCCTTTGCTTCTCTAGTGGGAAGGCAGGGATAAATAGCTACTGGCAAAGACAGTATGCTGGGCAAACCTGCTACAGAAGACATCTTTAATGTGTTGAAGAACAAAGGTGTCATTCTGAGAAATAAGATGTACCTGACCCAACCCGTGATATTTTCCATTGCCTTTGTGGAAGTTGGATACTGAATAAGGAAGGTCAAAGGAGAATCGAGGTATTTGAATTATGGTGCTGGCAAAAAATATTGCAAGTATCATGGATTTCTGGAAGAAGAAACAAACATCTGTCTTGGGAGAAGTATAGCCCAAAGTCATGATAACATATTTTGGACATGGTATTAGGAAAGACCGGTGCCTGGAAAAGGACATATACCTGGTCAAGTAGAAAGTCAGCACACACACACACACACACACACAAAAACAATAAAAGAGGAAGACCCTCGAGGAGTGGGTGTAACAAAGAGACCCAACACAACAGTTTGGAGGGGGGCCTGCACCCAGAGTTCCTTTCCTTTTTTAAGGGAAAGAAGAATGAGACTATGACACTTCATTTGAGGAGTATTTTTATAACTTCTCCTCTCTTCTTGAATCTTTATATTTAATGAAGCATCAACTCCATGTTTTTTGGGTTTCTCCTTCAAAATTTCGTTTTTTCCTCACCTTACTTAAAAAAAATTTTTTACTGGGAGGCTCTTGCACATCTTTAAACAATCCATCACTCAATGGTACAAAGCGCACTTGCCCATATGTTGCCATCAGCATTTTCCAAAACAATTTCTTTCTACTTGAGCTCTTGGTATCAGCTCCTCTTTTTCCCTCTCCACCCCCGCCCCATCTTCTCACCCTCATGAAACCTTGTCTTACACAGTTCATTGTCTCCTTTCACCCACCTTTCTATTATTCATACCTTTAGAGGGAGGGGTTATATATCCAACCTTGTAATGCGGTCCTCCTTCCCGCCACCACCCCCCTCACCCGCCTCCACCCGCCTCCCTTTATTCTCATGATATTGCTATTCTCATTACTGTTCCTGAGGGATTTATCTGTCCTGAACTCCATGTGTTGAGAGTTCTTATTTGTACCAATGTGTGTACTCCAGTCTAGCTGTAACTAGACTCCAATCCATCTTTTTCACATCTATATAACTTTTTGTTGGGAATCTTTTGATACCTGATACCTGATCCCATTAACAACCTCATGATCACACACATGCCATACTTTCTACTGCCGGAAATGCCCTGTCTTTTGAGACAGTTTAGCCCTGTGCCTATGGTTCTCCAATACTCTTCTGTAATATTTCCAACTCTGGATTCTTCATACTTGCTTTCTCCCCATTTTATCTGCTGCCATACACTTGTAAGGTATCCTTCAATGCTCAAATAGGACTCCTAATTGTATCTCTGAAATGTGGGTTTACTTCAACCCAGGGTCGTTCCCTTGGGCAACTTTCAGTAGAGAGTTTGTCTGCTATTTGCACAGTTAGAGTTTAGCAACCGAGTCTCTATGATCAGCCATTTGCCTCTCTAAGCTACCCATTACACTACTGTAGCATTTACTCTTCTAAAGAACATTGGCTGTTTGGAGAATGAGAGCTTCAGAAGTGGGGCAGCCAGGGAAGGTGGAGGAAGAAGGGGCAGGGTGGTGAGACCAAGGGTAAATGCATCAGGGACCCGCCTGTGTAGATCCGAAGGCAGCAGCCCATGCATGACAGGAAGCCCATTGTTCTTCAGCCACTCCCGCTCACAGTGGGCATGGGATGTCTTCAGAAGGGGTGGCCCCACAGAGGTCCCTTAGCATCTGCACACACGCATCCGGGTTATTTGGCAGAGGGTGAGATTTTTCAAGTTGAAGCCAAATTGTAAGGGATTTTCTCCCATCTGGCAGTTGCTTCCGGATGTCTGTAACTCCTTTTCCTTCAGAATCAAGGATGTGGCTCAGGTGTCAACCTTGATTTCAGCCTTTCCTACTCCAAGAGTTTTCAAGTTGGATACAAATGCTGGGACAGGCTTCTCCAAAGAGATTTGCTCAGGAAAAGTCCCATGGAGATGAATTGTTATTTAATTACTTAAAAAAAAAATCCACCACTTCATGGAGTCTCAAAGTCAAGGCTTTGTAAAATAAAGGCTCAGCCTGCAAATGCATTTCACGTGTGCAACCACATTTTCCTATAGAGAAAATCTCTACTTAAAAGACATCTCCATAATACTGGTATTCAGTAAGCAAAAGGCTGAATCTAATTACACTGGATTCTTGGGAGAAATGTTTTTCTACACTCTGCCAGATCATCTTCATGCAGGGTGGACTCACCAGGCAGGGGCAATACAGCGTGGGCAAGACAAATAGTGGTCTTGAAACAAGATTCAAGATGAGTCTCGGTTCTCTTTTTTCTTTTCTTCTCATGAGAACCATGGACACGTAATTTAATCTCCACCTCAATTTCCTCTTTCCTCAATACCACCTTTTGCTGAGATATGTTTGCTGAGATAAATTTGCTGAGAAATTTAAAGGGGACCAATGGAGATAACCTCGCATTCAAAAGTTGGTCAACCAGAAATGATTACACACACAGGGCCAGTCTTGATGTATTCATTTCTTCTTATTGTGCTTGTAATTAATAGCCAGTTGCTGTCAAATCAAGGGATAGCACTGGCTGCTGAAAGACAGTGGGTTGGGGGGGTCAGTCAAATGTCTGGCAAGGGGAACTCTGGTGTAGCTCAGCGATACTTGCGTGGTCTGTGTCTGCTCACACCCAAAGCCCAGCACTTACAAGCTAATTCTTATGGAAGTGCTTCTTAGTGTCTCCCAGGCTGTGATCTTGACTCAATTTTTTCTTGTATGGGTTCTAGCTGTCAACATTTTAGGTAGCAGCTAGAGCTTCCTCTTTGAGACTCCAGGGCTATTATTAATGAATACCTTGGAAAATGAAGAATTTCAGATAAGGTTTCAAATCTAAAACAAAAGCAACAAGATCAGAAATCGACATACAACCATTGAGAAACAAACAGATCTAAGAGGAGAGAGAGAGAGAGAGACAGGAAAGAGAGAGAGAGAGAGAGAGAGAGAGGGAGAGAGAGAGAGAGAGAGAAAGAGAGAGAGAGAGAAAGAGATCAATCCAGAGACGCACAGATAGATCATGCTAATGTCAAGGCAGAGACCAGTCACTAAGGGAGAGGTACAGACATTAGAAGCTCCAAATCTGACTTCAATGGGAAGTGAATGACCTCAGACTTCAATCTCTGCTGAAAAGGAAAGGAAGGTGGGGTCACACCACTCAGCAGGCAAGAGAGGCCATGAGACTTAGGTCACTGGAGCCACACCCTCTCAGATCTTCGATGGCAGGCACATTGTGTACAAGCCAAGCATTGGCAAGAAGGTCACATGTTTTCTGTTCTGTTGTGGCTAAGCTGGAGCTGATAGCAAGCCCTGTGCGTTTTTTTACAGTCTGCATTCCCGAAAGAAGCAGCCATTTCCTCCTCCATGGTCCCACCCTCCCCTCTACTATCTCGGAGGCTTCTTGTCTCACAGCTAAAAGTCCACTTGCAAAAGGTCAATGATCTAACACTCTCACCTGAAATGTGTATTTTCCCCTCCTGCTTCCATTCGATGCCACTCCAATTAGCTTTCTTCTCACTGCAGCATTTCAAAGACACAGGGTTGTTGTCACACATCACCTTCATGTCTTCGCTCGTCAAAATTCTGATGGGGTTAACATCTATTTTACTCCTGGACTCATATTCAAAAATATCCATTGCCAGTTTGCAAATATATTCACCTGCATAGAACACAAGAAACCACTTATCAATAGTATGTATATCTATTTTCTAAAACCGATGAAAGCTAATGAAACCTTTTCAAAAGCAGCCAACACCTGGTCTCAAGAACCCTCAGGTAATACTCAGGAAGGACAGGCAGCCGATGCTTGATATTTCTCTGCCAAATGGACAAGAGCAGAGACTTTTGTTTATTTGAAGGAAAAAGCAGAAGTCTTAGGGACTTTGCTAGTAAGAATAAAGCATAGAAATGGAAGACATAGGAAGGGAATTTGGAAATCATTGGAGAAATAGATGAACATGATACTATTTTGCACTGTGACAGAAGCAGGATTATAGCCCACCTTCTCATGTTCAGAAAGATGCCCTTGGTAACATCTGGGTTATTAATTTTTAGAATGTCAGGTTCATTGCCAGTCTCAGAGAAGTAAGATGTGTGTGTATATCGGTTGTGGCTGGGAGCTCAGGCTGGGGCTTAGGAGAGGTGAGATGGCTAGATTGCAAAGGAGTACAACAACCATTTTGGAAGTCAGAATCTGTGTAGTGGCTTCAGGTGGGTGATGGTTTCACTAGTATATAAATGTCTCAAAATTTACTGAATTGCCCACTTTTCATATGTATAGCTTACAGGATCTCAACTGCTTGTGGCCTAATGAACAAAGCAAAAACAAAATGCTGCTTTTTTTTTTTTTTTTTGCTTCCAGGGCTAACTTGTAAAGCTTGGTAAATGTGGAAAACTGTGTTTGTGTTTCAAAAATAATGCTGCTTGACTCAGATACCACAAGGGGATTTGCATTTTGGCAAAATCAAGCCAGAATACCTCTGTTTGAAGAAAGAGAAAGGGAAAAACCAAACAAACTCTGTATACATGAAGGAGCTGAGACTGTTCTGTATGATAATATCTTGGTCAACTCACAGCGTTTATCAAAACCCATCAAAGTGTACAACACAAAGAGTAAGCCCTAATAGACTCTGGCTAATAATACCATGTCAATATTGACCCACCAGTGGTAACTAATGTCCCCCATAAAAGCAAGAAGTTCATGAACACGAGAGAGCAGGGTGTAGCTGGGAGTGCTCTCTGCTGAGTGATATTTTTTCTGTAAGCCAAAAACTACACTTAAAAAAAATCTCAAAATGCTGACCTCTGTGTGTGTAGACATGCCCCTATTTAGAATTAGAGCTTTGGTTTTGCTATTCTTTCACCATGGTTGATGAATTTGGAGTGGTGATTCTAGTTGGTTTAGTTTGGCTAACTGTTGTCATCCTGAAGACATCAACATACCCTCTGCCATCGAGTCAATTCAGATACATAGTGACCCAAGAACACAGGGTGGAACTGCACTTTTGCGTTTCTGAGGCTATAACGCTTTACAGAAACAGAAAGCCTCCTCTTGATCCTCAGAAGGGGCTACCAGTATTGAACTGGGGCCTATTGGTTAAGAGCCCACTTAATAACCCTCTATGCAGCTGAAGTTCTTTAATCTAGAGAAGGGGTGTCCTAAACCTACTCACTTCTGAATGGTGTCTTACACAAGGACCAAGTTAGACACAGGGACACACACAAAAGATGGAATATAGGTAATGTGTTACAATGGAGGCAGATGAATTTAAAAGCTCAGAAAGGACCAAAATTACCAGCAGCTGAAAAACGCAAAGAAGAATTTGCCCTGAAGCTCAAGTCCAGAGACACTTGTGAACAGCAAGAAGATACAGATCTGTTCTTTAGAGCCATGCACTGTGTGGCACTTTGTTATGGAAACCCTACGAAACAAAAGCAGGTGGCCTTCCCTCCTTCTCTCATACAAACTAGTGAACACACACCTACCTGAGTCATGCTGTGTGGCATTGAAAATGAAAAGATGGGACACTGAAGTCATGTTGAGCATGGAGGTGTTCATAAAGAATCTGCTGGAGTTCTGGATGTCAGTGTGCCTTTCAACATGATACCAAGACATGTTGGAAGATAAAACTTCACTTTCACACTTCAAATTTACTGTGTCCCCTTCAAAGATGACTTCTGGTTGGACAGAAAACTTCGTCTCATCTAGAAATGCAAAGAAAAGGTGTTAGTATCCCCAAGCAAAGGCAAGCACCACAACCTCCACTGTCGGATTTCTAAGAACGTCGCCACAACCTCAGTGGTGCTTTGAGTGAATATAACAAGTCAACGTGTTTTCTAGTGGGAGAAGCTAGAGGCCCACACAGTTACCACCTGATTCATATGAGAGACAGAGGTTGTAGTGTGAGGTTTTTGACTGCTGGACAGTCTGTAGCAATGGTAATAGGGACCCTGAAGCTATTTTCATGGAGTCTCTGAGTGAACCTTCAATTGAATAAGTGATGGCTCAAAGTCACTCAGGCCCCTTGGAATTCATGGCTGGTGATCCACTTCCACGGAGTCCTAATCTCCAAAGCCCATGGACAAGGTCCACTGTGCACACACGCAGACACCTTGAGTTGGAAGAATCTCACTGCTACGAACAATACTAATGACAAGCTCTTAAGAGGATTTCACAAGTTTTAGTAGGGAATGCGATTAACTCATCGGAAAACCACACAAGCGAACTTGGGCATCAAGTTTCTTTGCCATCGACTGCTCCTAACCATGCTGACCCCTTATACTGCCTGCATACTCTATGTTTGTTTGTTTTTTTTATTTATTAGGATTGGGGAAATAAATTAGTTATTGATAGAAAAGTCTGTTTGGAGCAACCAATTATTATTTCAAGCCAACTCTTCATGTGTCCCAAAGAATGGGAGCTTTCAGACAGAAAAGATTTTTTTGGGGGGGGCATCACTGCCCTCTGGTGGGAGTGGGAGACCCAGCCTTGATCCTGGAGAGCTGCTGCTGGATTTGGATCACCAAGCCAGTGGGCCGCAGTCCCACACTCAACCACTGCGCTCCCGGGGCTCAGCCCCAGACAGAAAAGATTTGACTCCTAGTGCAGCACCAAAAGCAACCGTGTGATGTTGGGAGCTTACTGAGCCTTGTGCCCTCATCTGGGAAACATGAGTCCTGAGAACTCCCTTGAAAAGTGATTCTGGGGCTGAGCCCCGGTGGCGTAGTGGTTGTGCGCGGGGCTGCGGCCCACTGGGATGGAGGTTCAATTCCAGCAGAGGGACTGGGCCTCCTACTCCCACCACTGGAGGGCAGTGATGCCCTCCCCCCCCAAAAAAAAAGAAAAAAGAAAAGTGATTCTGGGGAACAGTAGCTAATGGTATTATTCTAACAGTAGCATTCTGGGGAATGGCTACATAAGGCTGTCCTTTCATGGTATTGACTGGTTTTTATATGTTCTTATGGATGCCTCTTGCTACATAAGGTGAAATTTCATCCTTCCTACCGTGTTTCTTGTACTGTACTGTGAGTCTTGTTCTAAGTAGGGAGGAAATCAGAGAACCTGGGTTCAGGAGAGTCTATGATGCTTCTTCCGCATGGAGGTGCATGCTCAGGCAGGGCCCATTAGGTATTACATACTTGAGAAGAAAAATACCATGAAATTAATTTTAGGTAGTAAATGTTTCTTAGGTCCCTGATTAATGCAATATTTAAAAAATCATATCCAGCTATTAGAAAACAAAACTATCTCTGAATATCTAACAGAGGGAGCTGACTTTGAAGTCACACAACCTTGTGTTGCTATGTACATTTAAGAAAATCATTTATTCTCACTTGTAAAAAGTAGATAATAGCACTTACCTCACAGGATACACAATAGTGAAATACATTTAATACACTGAACTGAGCATGAAAAAGATTCACTAATGGGGTCACTATTTTCATCACTATAGTTACTAATGGCCATAATTAATGCCAGTGTTACATGGCATTGAACAAACAAATGGACTGAGTGATTCCTAACGGAGGCATCATTTTTGATAGACCAGGCATTACCAGAGGATCAATGTCTTATGGTATAAATGCAACTTCTCTAAGATGAGTTGCTGGTGGTGAGGACAGTTAAATGCACTTGGCTGATAACACAAAGATTCGGGGGTTCCAGCTGTTTATGGGTCTATGGCTGTGAAGCTTACAGAATCACATTCTGGTCTTGGATGGAAGGTTAAGGATGGAGTAAACCCTCTATAGAAGGATGTGCCGAGTGCTCTTTCCAACAACTTTCAGTGCTCTTTGGATAAACAAGCCACAGATAGTCAAGCACTTTTGCCATTTCTCCATCTGTGCCCTTGGACATAGACTCTCCTTTTCACAACTGGAATTTCTGGTGCATATGGATGATACTCGCTAACGGTTAACTGTACTGGAGTCTGCTCTTCTCCTTCGGCTTAAGAGCCATAAGGAAAATTGATCTGTCAGGATGAAGGAGGTGCATCTGTAAGATGGCATGGTTGCTTTAGGGGTTGAGAAAGGGAGCGGGATTGCTAGGATTCCTCTCATGTGAACCTGAATCTTTAAGTAACTTATTCCCTTGCCTTTTCTTTTCTGTTTGTTTGTTTTGTTTTGTTTTGGGGCATCACTACCTTCTGGTGGGAGTAGGAGGCCTAGCCTTGCTCCTGGATAGCTGCTGCTGGATTTGAACCACCAACCCATGGGCCGCAGTCCCACACAGAACCACCATGCCACCGGGGCTCAGTCCTCTTTTGCCTTTTCTAGTTTTCCTGATTTGTTCCTACCCCATCTGGATTTTTATTCTGCCATTTTTTCTTGTTTTTGCTGCAGCTCTCTTGCCATTTTATACCTTATGTTTTATGAGATAGTTTTATCATTTTAAGTATTTTAAAAAATTGACATAATGTCTAAAAACATTAGCAAGAAATGTAAACCCTTGTTGTGGCCTTTCAGCTTCTTCTCCACCAAGACATTCTATTGTTTCCAACGAGGAATCTTTTTCAATGCAGAAGCAAGGGTAGGAACCCTCCAGGCCCTCACTAGTCAATTAGCTTCCTCACATACTACCTTCCAGATAGTATTTGGTTCACCCACCTACTAACACAACAGAGACCAGCTCCGCACCCCACTTTACAACTGATCTCTCAGTTCTCCTTTTTGTCACCACTGTTTTGGTTTTCAAAGTTCCTTGTGCATTAGAGTCTCCTAACAGGCTTGTTAAAGCACACATTTGATCTGTAGGGCTGAGGTGAGGTCAGCAATGGGCATTTCTAACTGTCCCTCATGTCTCTAACATACTCAGAACACATGCTGTACAGCAGCCATTCCCCCGTTTTAATATCAGCACTCTCCTGTCATGGCTATCACAACCCTCACTACAAAGCTGGTTTGACTTTTGAAAATATTTTGGATCGTACAATCATGAAATTTGTGCAGGATCAAAACATTGTTTCGTTCTGCTATATAAAGGTTTCCATGAGGTCAGAGTCCACACTCTGGCCCCCAATACCACCAGCAGAAAATAGACTCTGTCTATAGTAAAATTATGTAGTAAAGTTCCACTTACTATTAGTAACTGCTTGAAATGAATTATAGTCCATCTTGTAGGTTTGGTTGAGGTTCTGCATTACTTGTTCATTGGCTTTATGTATTGATTCAGGTGATGGTGGCGTGTTTGTGGTCTTGACTTGATATTCCACAACCACACTTCCAGGCCTAAAAACAGACCATTCAGTACAGTATTAACCAACTTGGAAGAATTTAGCTACTTATGGATTGTTTACATGGACACACAAACTAGCAGGGAAAGGTTGTGAGTCCAGAAATAAACACACATATATGATTAACTGACTTTTGACAAGGGAACTAAGTCCATTGGACAGGAAAAAAAGAGATTTTTCAATAAATGGTGCTGGGAAAATAATATTTGCACATGCACGGAATCGGATCCATACCTCACACCATACACATAAACAAACTCAAAGTGGATCAATGACCCACTTGTGGAAAATAAAGCCATAACCTTCTCAGAAGAGCAAGCAAGGATGCTTAGTGTCATTAACCTTCAGAAAGATGCCTCCGAATCCACAATGAGAGACCATATCCTGCCTGCTCAGATGGCTCAGACAAAAGTACAAACAGAAGTAACACACTTTTTGTGAGTATATGGGGTAGAATGAAGAACCATTATCCATTTCTGGTGGGAATGCTGCTGTGGGAAACAGTACAGTGTTGCCTCACATAAGCAAATATATGACCCAGTAATTTCACCCCTAGCCTTGGACTTTCACCCAAAAGACTTGAAAGCAAATCAAAAGGAGACTTGAAGCTCAATGTTTATTACAGAACTATTCACAATAGCCAAGGATGGAATTAACTGAAATGTCCATTAACCAACTAAAACCAAGTTCCCCGTCTTTGAGTCAATTCTGACTCATATTGAGCCTTCAAGGCAGAGTAGAACTGCTCTTGCCAATGTCTGAGACAATGAATTTGTATGGGTACCACAAAGCCCATTACTCACTGCAGGGCAGCTGGTGGGTTTGAACTGCAGATCTTACAACTCATAATCCAGTATGCCATCAGAGATACTATGCCCATCAGCAGATGCATGGGAATCAAAATGCAGCACAAACTTGTGCAATGGACTACTCTCCAGACAGTGGAGGGAATGAAGTGAATATGCTTCAGTGTGGATGGCGTTTGAAGACACTCTGCTGAGTGTGATGAGCCAATCACCCAAAACAAATACTCTGTGGCCTCACTTATGTTAAAAGACAAGAACAGGCAAATGTATAGAGAACAACCTTTATTATTGGTTATCAGGGATAGAGGAGGGTTAATGGTGATGAAAAATTGTATTAATTAGGTTTAGAAATACTTGGGTGATTTTTGTCATTGTTTTCAATAAGTCACACATCTTTAAAAAAGGTGAATTGGCCAAAGCTGCTCGACAGATGTGGTAGTTACATAATTTGCTGTCGATTTGAGAGTTTTAAGAGTGAAGGGGTGGAGTCTAGTTTGTCAACCAGGGCATAGCTTGGAGGTGCTAAGGAGATAAATAGCTCAATGGGGGCAGGACACATGCTCAATCCCTGCCAGACATTCTTGTTGGCAAGTCACATGGAATGGAGACAGGCTGATGGAAGCCAGCGTCTTGGAGCTGGAGAAGGTATGGGGAGAACACTGCCAGAACTGAGATCCTTACACAGCCACTGGATTCACAAGACTTCTCACCCACTGGCCTGTGATTGCCCTACATTTGGCATCATTGCTTGTGTTTCATGAGTCTGAAGAGGAATTTATAGATTGGTCTTGGACATATGGGCTAATACTATCCTTATGGACTTGATCTGAATCGGGCTGGGATGTTACTCTATATTCAACTGCTCTTGTATGTAAAACTCTTTCTTATACACATATGAGTGTCTATGAATTTGTTTCTCTAGTCTCCCCAGACTGACATAATAGATGTACTTGCAATAATCTATTGCAAAGGTAGATGTCCAGACTTCTTATGCACAACCAAACATTTCATAGGATTTGGTTCCCTGGTTTGTAGTTTTAGGGGTCTGATTTCAAACAACATTATGATTAATTTACTAACAATATCTCTCTTTGTGCTTCTATTCTACTCCTACTCACTGTGTTGTCCCTGGGATCTTAAAAGCTTGCCAGTAACTGGCCACTGGTCTCTATTTACCCGGAGCAACAGGATAACCAAAGAGAATCAGAGCTAGGACTAGAAATATGTGGCTAATTGCCCCCAGGGACAACTGCCTCCTTTGTCATGAGATAATTAAGAACTATATAGTGTTAGGCTATTGATACTATACATTTTGAATAAAGCTTCTATCCAAGAATCCTAATCAAAAGGGAGTGGGGGCGGGGGACATAACAGAATTTCTAACTTCCATAGACTCTAGACTTCTAGAAGGCTGGAAGAACCTCTGAAAGAAGTACCCTGAGATAATCCTTTAAAAGATTAAATGGAAACCCTAGGGGTAACAAGTTTGGGTTAATGAGAGAGCAACAACCCAGGAAGGGGGGTGGGGCCATGGCGAGAATGATTGCATAACACAAAGACTCAGATCAAAGCCACTAAGGGGACACAGGGAGTCTGTGGCATTGGTACTTGCCTTTCCTGTCTGTTGTCCTAACAACAATGAAATAAATAACATTTGGGGCAAAATTTTTTGGACAAAAGGGAAGCAGAGGACAAATAGAAGCAGGAGTCCGATTCTTCTCGTTGAAATCAATGTCAGTAGATAGTTCAGAGTCTGGCTTACATAGTTGCTGTCTGCAGCCAAGAAACAAGCATGCACAAAGAGGAGTCCTCATCAGAAGTTTCATAAACTGGATCACAGCAGCAGCCACAACGCAAAGCAGACTGGTTGCTGACACATGGCCATGCTGGCCAAGGTTGACCAGATGTACTGAATGGTAAGGGAGCCCCAAAAGTCTGGGTGCCCCTGGAAATAGTCCTTGTTGAGATTGAGAGCAAATGTACTAGAAACACTGTGTAGTCCATGCAGAGGGTGGTCAAGTTGCCTAGTTGTCAAGGGAGTCCTAACACACAACTCTGAGGTCCAGACTGGCTTGCAAATACATATTTTGGGGGGGCATCACTGCCCTCTGGTGGTGGGAGTAGGAGGCCCAGCCTTTGCTCCTGTGGAGTCTCTGCTGGAATTGAACCTCCATCCCAGTGGGCTGCAGAGCCGCGCACAATCACTACGCCACTGGGACTCAGCCTGGCTTGCAAATATTTTGAAGAAGGCACCATGGCAATGGCAATGTTTCACTTCTGTATTCTGAACTCCCTGAAACACAACTCTGCCACATCTGCAAAACATATACGAAAACTACATCAAATATGATGAAATCTCTCCCCTATTTTTGAAATAGTGAGCTACTGTTCTTAGTATTTTCTTCTTTTTAAGGAGCCCTCATGGCACAATGGGCAAGTGCTCGGTTGCAAACTGAAAGGTCGATGGTTTGAACCCACCGGCTGATCTTTGGGAGTAAGATGCGGCAGTTGTCTACAATGAAGCTCACAACCATGCCAACCCCTCTATGGGGTCTCTATAAGGAAGCAGGGACTAGATGGCAACGCTGTGGAGCCTCTGCCATCTGCTTTTAGTCTTCCCTTTCAGCAAACAAGACATCACAGACAAAGTCCTCTCCTCCTTCACAAATGTGGTTAGTGCTCCCACCATCTGATAGAAATCACCAAACGAGACCCATCTTACCTGAAACCTATCACAGTCACTGACGTGAAGCCTGCTAAAACTCTGTAACCCTTCCGGAACTGGAAAACAAAGTAAGATGAGCATCACGTATCCAGAAAAGGTACAAGAGAACTGCTAAAAAGTTTGGAACAGAGTTCAAAGTTCTTCTTTATCACAGTGAGTAATGGCTATTCTGATAGCCTGACATCAGCAGACCTTTGAAGAAGTAATTCCTAAATACCAGCTGTCAGTCTGGATCCTGTGAAAAGCTGACATAAGATTAAATTTGCAAAATATTTAGCCAGGGTAGGTAGACTAGGAACATTAAGGAAAGAAAGAAAGCATCTTTTTTATGTTGCTTTTTACTCTATTTTGTTTCTCTGAGTACCATCTCCCTTGGCAAGTTCAAGTTGATTCGAATCACATTAACTATCTAGTTATAACAGGCAAAGTACAATGTCAGTTATGTGGGCAGGTGTAGCCTTCTATTTCTGCTAAAGTATGTAAGTGTATGTGTGTTCATGCACCACTACGACTGTCCCCATGCAATGTACAGCTATTATATGCCAGATGCAAATGAGATGTCCAGGGTTCTTAGGAATTAAATGTCATCCCAGAACACAGGAAAATGGTTAATACTGTGTGTGTGTCCCCTTGCATGCTAGGGAGTTGAGGGAAGTTATTATTTCAGCCCACTTGTCCTTACTTGTCTTGAGAGAAAATGCTGAAATATAAAAGTGGTCCATGAGCAACTCCTATAAAGAGTTCTAATCTCAGAAACCTACAGGGGCAATTTTGCCCCATCTTGCAGGATTGCTATGGTTAGAATTGATATGGTGGTAATCAGTTTTGCTGTGTGTACAGTTGGATACGAATTTGTGCCACATAACTTAGGAGGCTCTATGCCAACTGAGTTAGTTCAGGTAAAACTTCGAGGCTTCAATGCATTCATCTGTCACCCAGGCTGTACTCACAGAGCTTATCTATTTTTACAGGAAGACATTGAAATCTGTCTTCAGTGGGAACAAAGTGCCCAACTGACGTCAACAGTTTACAGCAGAAGGGTGCTCATCAACATGGTGGGCATTTAAGTACTCCCAGAAGTGCCTGCTTCCAAAGGCTTGGACATGCACTTCCCCAAACTCAAGACATTGGAAGCCGTATGGAGGTAGCTCTACGCTGACAGATGTGGGGTCTCTAGGACTGAAGGACAGCTGACTAAGTAGGACTCCCTAGTGAGCTAAGTGCAAATGCTGAGGGAGCTGCAGCATCGAACGATTGGTCCATTCCTGACAAAGACAGATTTAAAGGTCCTCTGTGCGCAACCATGGGATGCTCTTCATGAAAGATGCTGCAGAGCTCTTCTGAGAGCAGGCTTATTCTAAACAAGGTCCTCAGGCCTCTTCCGAGGTTTCAGGCAATCGGTACTTCCACATCTTATCTGAACCAATTGTCCCTCAGAAAGAAGGTCCCTGTATGGGTCAAGGTGATGTCCATCCAGGTGCCCAAGGAACACTCTCACATTTCAGCTTTTCCTAGTTGACTTTTCTAGTTGTCTAGGAATAATATCAACATCTGTCTTGCTACACACTGATAGCTGGAGGCAAAGCCTCTGTCAGTGATCCGTTTGGAATGCAATAACCTCAGCTTTGCCAAAAGTGTTTGCAGGGGAAGAGGCTCCCGATACCCAAACCTACTGCTGTTTCCAAGTCAGACTTGTAGGACCTATAGAGGGCAGAGGAGGAGTTCTTGAGGTCTTCTGGAAAGTCCACATTGAGCCTGACGGACATCCTCAGGGTCACATCTGATAGACAAATAACACAGGCTATAGTTAAAAACCTACTATGTGTGTTGGAGTACACTGAGCACAGAGACCCATTTGCTTGAGCTGAGGACAAATAGGTACTCAAAAGCCCAAACATTTAATGAGTTGGTACTTACCTCCTTGCAGCTGGCAGAAAGGTCCCTTGGGAGGCAGCTGTTTAAGGCAATTGCAATGGTGTCCTGAGAGGGTGCTGCTGGGCCCTGGACAAGTGAGACTGGGCAGGCACTTTTCCCGAGGCCATTCATAGCCTGCTTCACAGGAGCACCAGACTTCATTCACAGCAGGTCTGCATACTGTTGTCAAGCAGAACAGTTGGGGGGTGGGGGGAGAGGTTGGTTACTACCTCTACATTTGCACATGGATTTATACCTGCAGGGTCAATGAATGGTGCCACCAACTAAGTCCCCAGCTGTTAACCAAGGGTTGGCTCCTCTAGTCCACTAAGAGTCATCACGTAAGAAAGTCTTTGCAACCTATCTCTGAAAACCCTCTGGATCATAGCTCAACTCTGACCTACCTGGGCTCTCCAGGAATCACACTGCACTGAACAGCAATGGTTTAGTTGATTATAAAACACACACTGTGGCAGTCATCTAATATGGTGTCAATTAGACGATTAAGAGTGTAGGGGTAAGGGTGGGATCTAGCCTGTCAATCTGGAGATAGCCAATGAGACCTCTGTGTGGGCATGATTTTCACCTGAGAATTCTGGGAAATCTGGCTGTATTTCCCCCTGAGACTCACTTCTGGGAAATCTGGCTGTATTTCCCCCTGAGACTCACTTCTCAGTCCCTAGGAGATGCTCTACAGATAAGACACAAGGTTGACTTCCTGTGAGACATCCTGGAGGAGAAACCACATGGACTTACCCTGATGGGCCAGACATCTGAAGTCACATAGAGACTCCTGCCAATGCTGAGATGCTTGAGAAGTCACAGAGAGGCCCCTGCCAGCTTTAAGATGCTTTTAACACCACTGCATCTTAAGACTTTCTAACCCATTGACCTGTGATTGTCCTGCATTTGACATCTTTGCATGTGCCTCGTGAATCTGAAGAAGATTTTATAGATTGGTATTGGACATGTAGGCTAATATCAGATGTGTGGGCTTGAACTGGACTGAGTTGGGATACTTTCTCAATGTTCCCTTCTCATTGTATATACACCTCTCCCTTATATACGTATGTGTGCTTTTGAATTTGTTTCTCATTTTCTCTAGTCTACTCGGACTAATGCATGCACGCGTGCGCATGCACACACACACACACACACACACACACACTTTACTGCCATCTAGTCCATACCGGCTTATGGTGACCCTTTAAGGACAGGGTTGAACTACCTTGTGGTTTTCTGAGACTTTCACTCTTTGCAGGAGTAGAAAGAGTTGTCTTTCTCCTGTGAAGAGCGTGGTAGTTTCAGACTGCGGGCTTTGCAATTAGCAGCCCAGTGTGTAACCCTCAGGGCCTCGTTGGTCTATACCTGTAAGAAATCCTAAGAACCTGGGTAGCACTACGATTTAGGCCTTGGACTTCTACCCTCTAGATCAGTAGTGCAAATTCAATAACCCTCAGGGAGAGGACGATGCGGTTGTCCACACCAGTCTTCATAGATTTCCAACCTCTGAACGCTGCCAAGGGTTCCTATGAGCTGGAATTGCTCCAATAGCAGTGGGCTTGGTTTTGTTTTGTTTTCATTTGTAGGAAATTCTAACTCTACTTCCATGTGATCCTTCTGACAAGTTCAACAAATACACACAACTCCACATGCATCGTCATGCTAGTGGGCAGGGGTCCTCCAGCTATGGCCCTTAGGCCACATGAGGTCCACTGAGGACATTTATCCGCCTGCCCAGCGTTTTTGCCCTGCTGCCTGTCCTGCTCAGCAGCTGACTCCTCCCAGGCCCACAGTGAATTTGTTCATAGTTGGTTTTGTTAAAACTATCATCCAGCCCTCCAAAGTGCTGAAGGACAGTGAATTGGTCCCCTGTTTAAAAAGTCTGAGGACGCCTGCAATTGGGCAGCACTGTCTAACGATAACTGCCACAACCTTCCTACCAGATTTTGGGGATGATAAGTACAACAGTTTTCTGAGCACAGATAGTGCATTGTAGTTGGCTTCCAAGAGGACACCTACAATCAGGGTGCCCTTTGGTGGTTCCCTCTCCTACTGTACCAGAGTTGGTCCATAGGATTAATACAGTCTGGCGGCGGAAGTGGTATGTGATTTCTGAGATTATGTTATCAAAGACCATGGAGCTTCCCTCTTAATAGTGCTGCTTTTTCTCTTGGGTCACCAGCTCTGGGGAAGCCAGTGCTATGCTGTAAAGACATGCAGGCATTCTGTGAAGAAGCCCACAGAGTAAGAAAGGTGAATATGCAGCCTATGGTGAAAACCTGAAATCTGCCACTACTGTGGAAGTGAGTTGAAAAGTGTGTCTCCTAGCACCCACTGAGCCTTCAGATGACACAACTCTGGCTGACAGCCCCACTATCACATAATGGAGGATGCAGTGCAATCCCCTCTCCAATTTCTGATCTTCAGAATCTGTGTGAGATAGAAAATATTGGGGGAGATACCTATCACCCATAAGCCTAAGGCAGTCCATAACCTGAGTATTCTATGAACACTTATTTCCCAAAAAGCCATAAAGTAGGTTGTTGGAGGAACATGGATGCCAGCAGCAAAAATGGAAAATACTACTTTCCCAGCCGTGAACCTGAAAGGGACAGATAAGTCACCACCAGGAGCAACAGAAGTTTCCTGAGGTGTCATGGAAATGCTCCAAGCATATCAGGAAAATCAGACATATATGTGAGAGGAGACATAGTGATAACATAGATTTATAAGCAGTGAAGTGAGATGACAAGATATCATTGCTCTCAGTTTGAGGCGTTCCTCCTGACTTTTCCCTCCATCTGATGGACGGTGAGTTTACAGGGCCAAGAGACATAGAATCCATGCTCCCTTCCTGGAGGAAGTGATACCAACCCACAATCTACCTCCCAACACACACGTGGTAACCTTGACTCTCTGCTTAATATTTGCTTTATTACTTATGAGATTTGAAGGTGTGGCTCTTTCCTCTGTGAGCTTCGTGAAGCCCCTCTGCTTCACATTCAGGACTTGTGTGAAGAGGGAATGAAGAGTTTATGTTTTAACCTTCACCCCTATATCCAAATAAATTATTGATTGCAATGAATAAAGCCTACGCAGGACAAAGACCATTTGAGGGCTCTGTATGTTTTATGGGATTTGCTTAAAACAATGAAGATGAGACCATGAGAAAAGAAGTATGGAGAACACTTGGGGTGACTAGGCATTAATATCACAGTCAATAAGGAAATGTGGTGATGTATTTGTGAAATGCTCAGCTGTAAGGTCAGTGGTCAGAACCCCTACGCCCTCTATAGGGCAAACATGGCAATCTGCTTCTCAAAAATTTACAAGGAGGAGATGAGCCAGTTAAGATAAAGGGTAGGAGGTATAAAATATGCAACCTTCCTCTAGTTTCCATGCTGCCTCCCACCCACTATCATGACCTCAATTCTACCACATAAATCCAGCTAGACCGGGAGATAAACAGTGAAGTTGGAAACATGGGAAACTTAGGACAGATGATCCATCAAGACTAGCAATAGGAGTGGCAATACCAGAAGGGTGGAGGGATGGAGAAATAGAAAGGGAAAACCAACTTCAGGGATCTACACGTAGCCTCCTCTCTGGGACACGGACAACAAGGAAGCAAGTGTTGGGACACATTGTACAGTGTACAGTATGAAAAAAATAACAATTTGTAAATTACTAAGGGTTCAAGAGGAAGGGGGGGGAGGAAGGATAATATAGGGAGCTGATA